>JAAGKR010006885.1:0-40307 GCA_011419295.1 Clarias macrocephalus
TGTGTGTGTGTGTGTTTGTGTGTGTGTGTGTGTGTGTGTGTGTGTGTGTGTGTGTGTGTGTGTGTGTGTGTGTGTGTGTGTGTGTGTGTGTGTGTGTGTGTGTGTGTGTGTGTGTGTGTGTGTGTGTGTGTGTGTGTGTGTGTGTGTGTGAGATTGAATGTTCCAAGAGCACCGGATCAACTTGGAATGTATGCATTCTTTCCAACTGTTTGTCTTTACAGAGGTATCTGTGTCCTTCTTCGGCTCAGCGTGTCTGTGATTATTTATATATTAATTCCTCTTTTTCGTTTCCATCTGCCGAGTCTAATTTTCTCATCCCGGTTCTTTTTTTTTTTTTTCCTCCAAATGTGTTTACAGGTACTTTACAGTCCCGGCTAGAATATTGACCATTCTCCTAGGTATAATTAAAAGATTTCCATCAGGCGACGGACGATAAGCACGTGGCAAATGAAAACAAATCGTCTTACGGATAAGCTATTTACTAGACCCACGATTAGTTCCGGTTCTTCGGACGCGTGTGCTGAAACTGGCGTTTGAGCGAAAACAAGTTCGTTCCTGTTTGTGCACTGTAAGTGGCCCTCAATAAAAAATGTTATTTCGCTCCTGCCAATTTTCCCAGCGAGCATCATTTAGCTTTCCATGCCGTGTGGCTTCACAATAGCTGAAAACGAAGAGCCTTTGGAGAGCACTTCACCCGGGCCAGAGCATTTGCATGAGGCATCACGGCAGAAAATGGAGTAACGTTACACTAAGGAGCTCGGAGGAGGAGGTCACCGCTTTCCACGCAACACTCACGGTGAGAAATGGTGTTGATTGCTTTGCTCCTGCTACGAGATGATAAAATTTCAACAAATTTAACACTCCGTGGGCTCCGCTCCGCTTCCCGGATAAGCCTCCAGAGGAAACCTCAGGATTCTTAAATGCGATTGGTTAGAGGTTGTTGCTCAGGCACTGCTCTATGGGTAATATTAATGTCTTCATCTTAATAAGATGTTTCTATGGTAACACCTTACACTGCGACTAAGACATATGTAGATATGGCGAAGTATTGGGTCGTTCGTGAATGAATAAAAAGTTACAGTATAAGAGGAAGCGTCACTCCATCACATCGTTGATGATTTTTCCTGCAAGAGCACATCCACACGTCTTGTCATCCGTTATTATTCTTCAGTCTTGTGCTCATTATAAAAATAAAAAAAAAAGACTGCGCTTTTCATCTCAAAGCCAGACATTTTTTGTTTTTTGCCTTTTCCCTTTGGATTGCGCATCGTCATGTTAATTAATTTAAACACACAGCCTAATTTATCTCACTAGTCCTTCCCCTTCTGTCGAGCACTGCTCACTGCCGTTCATGGTCGTGTAGGAATTATCATATACACTCCACTGCTTTCTCAAACATGGCTTAAGTCTGTTTATAAACCTAATGAAAAAAAAATATATCTTTTTTTTTTTAATTTAGGTTTTTTTTTTGTTTTTTTTCTCTAAAAAGTCTATAGAAAAGTCATTTTTAAAACATGTAAATATTCACCCAAATTCCAGAACATTTTAAAAGTATGTCAGGCCTGGAAGGTAAACATGTAATCAATCATGTGATCACCTGAGAAAATAATAAAGTGAGCACTAATAATTGAAAGAAATGAATCATAAGAAGATAAAAAAAAGAAAAAGAAACAGAATGAATAACAAATATTGTAATATTCAATAATAATAATAATAATAATAATAATAATAATAATAATAATAATAGCATACAATATACTGGAAAATTGACATTTCATTGAATATTCAAGCAAACAAATCACTTTCACTCACTCACTTATCATCTATTTGCTTTATCCTGTATTCAGGTTCGCAGGGGGTCAGGAGCCTATCCCAGGAGACTTAGGGTACAAGGTAGGATACACCCGGGACAGGGTGTCAATCCATCCCACATTCATGCAGTACACACATTCACACACTCATTCACACACTACGGGTCATTTGGGAACGCAAGTTAGCCAAATCTGCAAGTCTTTGGACTGTTGAAGGAAACCAGAGTCCCCGGAGGAAACCCACCAAGCACGGGGAGAACATGCAAACTCCATGCACACAGACCACGAGGCGGGAATCGAACCTGGCCGGGAATCAAACCCGGACCCTGGAGGTGCAAGTCGACATTAATCAGGTGACAAAAATCACATGACAATTATATTATGAAAATAAATAAATCATACTATGAAAATCTGTAGGTCAAAACAGAATCTTGTTTGAAGGATTTAAAATAAACAAATCATTTGAAAAGAAAATGAAAAAAAAAAACATCATGGTAAAAATATATATAAATATATAAATCAGGTAAAAACCCATGCATGGAAACAAAACTTATATAAAAATTTGCATTATATGAAAATCCACACATAAAATAAATGACTAATGAGATTAAATTGATCATATTAAAGTGAATGATTTATTGAAATACTGTATACAAATCATTTAAAAAGTCTCATGTAAAAAAAAAAAAAAACAACCATGGAAAAGCTATAAAAACCTGTATACTGTATGGCATGTAAAAAAAAAATATGTTTAAAAATTATTAAAATGCAAAAGCAAAGTAAAATATCTTAAGACTAGCGAAAATAAATGACTCATAAAAAAAGATATGAAAAAATGAATGATGTTGAAACATCCATGTGAAAATGAAATTACATGAAAACATTTGAACCGTGAAAATTCAAATGGGAGAAAAGGAATTGTGTGAAGGTAACTGCATCATGTGAAACCTCAGACGCGAAAATGGAATCAGATGAAAATACATGAGTCATGGTTAAAACCGGTGTGGGAAGAAACAATCGAGTGAAAATATACAGTATGAATAAATCATGTGAGTATTAAAACAGGTTCACTTTGATTTAAATGTCTATTACTGCGTAACCGAATGTTTACAGTGATGACACAAGTGACAAGCGCAATGTGTACAGATGGATCGGAAGTTTAAAAAAGGAGGAAACCAGCACAGAACACAAACCGCGCACTGGGAGACCATCAGCTGTGACGAAAGGGATTTTCAAACTGGATCATTAGTGATGGAGACTGTTCGATTCACTCGCTCACTCACTCATCATCTATACCACCTTATCCTACTGTATATTCAGGGTCACAGGGGGCCTGGAGCCCATCCCAGGAGACTTAGAGTACGAGGCACACGTACTGTACTACACACACTCATTCACACACTGTGGGCAACTTGTCTCATCTTTGTTATGGATTAAATAAAAGAAATGGGAACAAATGTTTTATTGCAACAAGCTGCAAACTGGAACACCAATTAGCCTAATCTGCAGGTATTTCCCAAGTATGGGAGGAAACCAGAATACCTGGAGGAAACTCCACACACACGGGGAGAACATGCAACCTCCACGCACACAGAGACGGGAAACGAACCCGAACCCCGGAGGTACGGTACAAGGCGACAGTACAGTCTCTGTTCAATTCAATTCAATTCAATTTTATGGTCATTGTCGCAAAGCATCTTAACAGAATCAAAATAAAATTAGGGAAATGTGTATAAATCAAAATGATCAGATTGTCCCTGATGAGCGCGCAGAGGGTTTATGGTTTTATGTTACAATAATTCACTAACACATGCACATCTTGCACCAAAGCTGATGAACTCACTCACTCACTCATCATCTATACCGCTTAATCCTGTATTCAGGGTCACGGGGGCCTGGAGCCTATCCCAGGAGACTTAGGGCACATGGCAGGGTACACCCTGGACAGGGTGCCAATCCATCGCAGGGCACAGACCCACACACACACTCATTCACACACTATGGGAAATTTGGGAACGCCAGTTAGCCTAATCTGCATGTCTTTGGACTGTGGGAGGAAACCGGAGCACCCGGAGGAAACCCACCAAGCACGGGGAGAACATGCAAACTCCATGCACACAGAGACGGGAACCGAGCCTGGCCGGGGATCGAACCCGGACCCTGGCGGTGCAAGGCGACAGTGCTAACCGCTACACCACCGTGCCGCCTCAAAGCTGATTCATTAATTGAAATAAATTTTAATTCTTTTTAAATTTTAAACTTTGGCAACTATGGTGAGTTTGTATAACTTTGTATAGAGGAAGACAAATACTCTACCAACACGTGCAATGTGAGCCACCTACTGTATGTCTGTTAATAAAAAAGTTATGGGCAATTTTGCATTACTTTCGGTACGGTCCTCGCCTATAGTATATAATGACAGGACCAGGATTAATCCTGCGTGAGGGTGTTCACCAGCTGTCGAGAGCGAGGAAATGGTGCACAGTAGGTGGGCGAGAGTGGTTTAAACAGTGCCTAATATCCATCCTGTGCCAGATTAAATCATGGTAATGAATGAGCTTTTCATGTTCAATTTCCTAACGTAATATAAAACTTCAAAGGACTCGATTCCACACCTCTGAGTGAACCACCTGCGACTGGCCCCTTCTTCTGCCGAGGATCTTCATTCACTTCAGAGGCGTCCCACTGCCCAAGCATATCAATGTCATCAAAAGCTCCATTTATTGTACTTACCCAATTAAATTGAGTTGTAATTCATGTCCTTGGGCAAAGAAAGGAATTCATCAGCTGGGATGAATTTTCCATGCTAGACTTCCTTTCAAAGAGGCGTTTCTGCCCGCAAGTCTGGATACAACCGAGTTCCTTTATACAGATGATTAAAACCAACGGTGTGCTCCCAACCATCTCATTCTCTTTAATGGATAATAATAGCTTATAACGAATCACCTCGTATTTCCTCCTCCTGGCTGTTTTTAATTATTCCTTCAGTATATACTGTATCTATATAGTATTTACGTTTAGTTTTAGTTTTTGCTACGACTACCGCTAACTTTCCTCCGCACTAGCGCTACGTTTCATGCAGTCAAAGCATCACAGCTAGCGTCATCTGTATGCTGAAAATCCGTCATGGCATTTTAATAGAAAGACTTGCTTGTGTGCTCTGACATTATGACTGCGCTGACATTTGAGATATTAATGTTGTGCATGCTGTTTTGCATCATAATATTACACACGGAAATGTTTCATTTTGATCTGCATGGCTGTTGAACAGCACATGGTCTTCGGCAACGAGCTGGAGCGCGCTCGAGGACAGGCTTTAAAAAAAAAAACCTTTGCATTTTGAAGTATGACTTTGGGCTGTTTTTAGGGTTGTGACATTTGACCTGCGAAGAAGCTGGTAGAGACAGCGTGCACGTGTATCTAGTCCTTAATTTATAGCTAGAAAGACAGACAGAGACAGACAGAAAGACATTTCCTCTGTCCATTGGCTTGAAACGGAAAAAAAAATACCCTAAAATATATGTTGTTTGTTTCTCCAATGGCATCTGAAAATCAGTTACAGCAAATCTGGATCGATTTTTTTCCTAATCTTCCAGTTGCCTCCAGAAAGAAAATCCTTCCAGCCCCGCCGATTTTAAACAACTGGTGACTGCTATTCTGTAAGAAACTGAAATTGATCCGATGCTTTGAGCAGTTGTTCTCTAATACATTCCACGTGGATGGGGATGAACTCCAGACTTCGCTGATGAATCGAATCAAGCCGGGCCCATTCTGAGACCTTCACGCCAAAGCTATTAGCTGTCCATCACGTCGGGGAGCATCGCAGCCGCCAGACAGCGCGCGGGCACGCCGAAGCCTGGCGGGACCATTAGACCCTAGATTGCAGTGATCAGTAAGTGATGAGGAATTGGACCGGGGTTTGGAACGGGCTGCAGGGAACCACTGGCTTCATTACGTCTGTTCATCTTGTGTTGTGTGCCCATGTCAGCTCTTTCCCCTGAAGCCCGCTTGGCTCCGGCCCCCCTAATCACCTCGCGGTATGAAATGGGCAATTCCAGTTCTCACTGTGGGAAACTGGTTATGATCCATTTGAATTGTTTTGAGAGTGGCCTTCATTCCTGATTAGGGACTGTCTGAACTGAAATACTCTCTGAGTTCTGATTAGTGGGTCATTCCTGATTGTAGTTTTACAGTGGGCCTTACACACAAATTACACAAATCGTGCCATGTTAAAGAATCCCGGAACTGAAATGACAATTTGTATAGTTTGAGAAATGATTTGCCAATAAATATAGATATGAGTCTTCCAAGGAAGACACTTTGTCAGCTTTTTGACCCACCCCCCTTTTTTTTGTTCAAATAAAAAAAAAAAAAAAAAAGAAGAATAAAAATGAAACAGCTAGTGCATATCTATGCTTCCTTATAAAGGTTATGTGACGGTCTGGTCAAATTCCCATGAAAGGTTTGAGAGGGAGCTGTGAATAGAAGAAAAGCGTAATGACGACGGTGCCGCCGCCGCCGCCACCACGAGATGACGGATAGTGATCCCTTACTGTATGTGTCAAGTGACCAGTTGGGTTTGCTATAGATCGGAAAGCAACCGGGAAGATGAGGGAAGCTCTAAACTCAACTTCCTGCTGCGAATCTGTGGATAAGACATTCACAAGATGGCGCTGAGGTTTGGGTTTCTACCAGTGCATGGAACACTGTACCGGGCGGTTGCGTTTAGTCAGAATCACAGTATATCAAAATCACGCATTTCAATATCAAAGATTATCTTAACACCATATGATCCCCATTAAATCAATTAGACTTCCAGGGCATAACCACGGGAAACCTGGGGAAGTCCAATGGGAGTAAATATTTACGCCATACACTACAGTAGACAGTATCAGTCCTGTGTACCGGCTGGCCCCGTCTATAAGAAACACGTCTAAGTTGTAAATAGTCCAAGTTGTAGGTTATAATTAACTGTAAATCTGTGTCCCTAGGAGATGAAGCCAAAGTCGTTTAAGTCTGTTGTGGAGGATTAGCCGCTCGATAGCTGTCTGTCAGCCACCAGAGCTTGCTTTGGATGCAAACAGTTCAATATCCAGTCATGTTTTTCTAACTGTCAGTCACTCTGCTGACATTCACACAAGCATGGAGAGCCAAAGATTTGTGTGTGTGTGTGTGTGTGTGTGTGTGTGTGTGTGTGTGTGTGTGTGTGTGTGTGTGTGTGTGTGTGTGTGATTTCTTTAAGATTGTTTTATTTGTTTGTTGGTTTTAAACATGGTAGTGTTAGAATGGTCACACAAGGGTTAACAAAGTCAACAATTAAAATGATCAAGTCTTACCTAAAGTCTACTGTATGCTCCCCTTGCGATAAAGTTGTTAATAAAATTTGCATTCAAATATATGAATGTACAGTAAAGTGCAAAATTCTTGAGCCACCCTGCTGTAACTGTCTCATCTTTGGCACATTGATTAGATTAAATTTTTTTTTTTTTTTTTTTTTTACTGCAACAAGCTGCAAAGTGCCTAAAGATATAATTTAAAGATTGTTTATCTCACAACCTCAGCAGTGACCTCATTTCCCCTCTTGTCTGTTCCAAGCATCACCGGTACACTGTACTAATCACCGGCCTGATCATCTGTCATCATCTGCACCTGTTTCTCACTGGTTCATAACTTAAGCTAGATGTTTGTTTTTTTAGGATTGAATGATTCACATATCACTGTGTGGCTTAACAAACAAAAAACATTCCTCTGAAACTGCGCAGGTTCGAAGGACTGAATTGAAAATGAGAGTCGTAAAGGTCCTGCAGGACGCGTACAGAGGTTCTAAGCAAAAATACTAAGAAATAAAGGGGGCTCAAAACTTTTGCACAATATGGCATGTACATCTAAAAAAAAAAATAATAATAATAATAATAATAGTTTTTTTTGACAATCCTGGGCCTGTGGGTTTCCACATGGTGTATTCCTGCCTCAAGTCATGTTTCTGGACGAGGCTCTGGATTCAGCATGAACATGACCATGATCAAGCAGCTCCTAAAGATCATAGCTCCAGGGTTCCTGGTTTGATCCTGAGCTTGGATTACTGTCTGTGTCGAGCTCAGGAGATTTCCCCCTGATTCTTTGATTTTCTCCAATTTCCTAAACACAATCTATTGCATGGGGTCGACTATAGTGTTTGATTATGTCTGGTGCCCCAGGAATGCACATTAATAAAAGAAATTATGATCACATGATAAACAGACAGGCCATAACATTGACACCACTGCCAGGGGAACTGAACAACATTGACCGCCAACTATACACCAGTAAATTGGTGACAGGAGATCATTTATGCCGTGGTTGAGGGCAGCAAAGGCCAGTGCAGCACAAATCACTGAAAGAAGTCAGAGCTGGCCATGATAGAAACAGAAGACCCAGTGCACCGCGGCCTGCCGAGCACAGGAGCCCAAGGCCGGCTTCCAAACTCCCCAGATCCCAATCCTATCAAGCACCCATGGGATGCATCGGACAAACAAGTCCAGACCTACTGCTCCAAAAATATCCGTTGCCAACATCCTGGGGCGAGACACCACGGTGCACCGTCAGAGGGACTGTGGAGCCAGCCCCTAGGGGTCAGTACTGCCCCACTGGCACAAGGGGAACCCAAATCCTAGGCGGGTTAAATGTTACAGCAGTATATTATAGATATACTGTATATTACAGAATTGTATCCAGCAGCAATTAGTTCAGAGTGGGAAAGACTCACAGGAGCAGGACAGAAGTCAAGGGGTTAAAAAATAAATAAATAAATAAATAATAAAATCTTCTGGTCAGCGATGTGAAGCTTCTCACTCACAATCCTTCCACGTTGATTTCCCGCTAGATTTGGGATTATCAGTTCCGTGCAGGCAAATCCCCCGTCTGATGTCGCTTTGCCACATCTGGACTAAAGGCTTTGTATTTATAATGCTTTCCAATCCAGCAGTCTCTGAGGCTTCTGAGGGTATAAATTAAAAATTTCGCACCTTAACCCGGTATAAGGTTTAAAAGCTGTCGTATTTGAAAATTGAATAAGGAAAGGTCAAAAACGTAAACGACTACTTAAATGGAATAAATGGCCTACAGTGGCATGCAGAAAAGAAACAAAGGAAATAAAACATTAGGTGATTCATATATTAATAGTTATATTAGTTGAGTGCAAAAGTTTGAACCCCCCCCCCCCCCCCCCTTGTTTGGGCATGGATTTGCACTAATTTGCACTTAAACAATATTTGTGGAAATTAAAAGTTTTCAGAACTCTATATGGTGCTGAATATCCTGTGCTACACTGAATAAGTTCACAAACATAAAAGCACCACGTCCCCAAACCACCCCCCCAAAAAATATCCATCCAAACACCGCCATGGCGCACCAGGAGCTGGAAGTGAGGCATCATGGTAGTTATTAGGCTCCGTGTTTATGTCACAGGCCACAATGAGGACGGATGAGAGCCCCGGCTCCACCCCATCCATTCGCCCATGGGGGTCGGCTGAGTTGGGAAATGGCAGCCGATGACAATATCTCTATTAGGAGTGATGGAGAGTGTGTCAGGGCTGGAGCTTTATTAACGGCTGGGCTGCTCTGCGGCGGCACGCTGGCGGGTGAGTAATGCCACTCAGCCAGGCTCCCTACACCTTTAAAGTACCCCTACACCCCGCTGCTTTAATTTTCAGGAAAGGCAGAAGGTCATCCGTTATGATTCGTATCAAAATATAGTAATAAATGATTCCTTTCAATTGCCAGCATCCTTCAGGAGCATATGGTAAAAAGCATACAGCTAAAAAGGTAGGAGGATTTACAGCCGAAAAGATTTTTAATGAAATCATCGAGCGTCCTACTCCTGCGTGACATATAGTTTAACTAATAGACTTACCTGGGAAAATACCACCGGACACAGGGACTGGGATAACTTTCAGTGATAACTGTATTCATATTTCACGCGGTGACCAAGCGAGCAGGAGACCTGTCAATCAGGAGAGCTCCGGAACTCTCCGCTGACATTCAGTGCCCTTTTCACATTTTCTCTAGAGATGGAAAAGAATAAATCACACACACACACACACACGCGCGCGCATGCACACGCACACACACACACACTGCACTGACCCAGAACTCATAAGGCCAAAGACGAAGGACGGACTGGTACAGATTCATCACCTTGCTTCTATGCAAATCGATTATGGCACCCTCCGTCTGCCAAAAGCAAGCTTGACATTTGAAATTAGGGATGGATTGAGCCGTGAAAAAGGACATGGTAAACAAAGATTAAAACGCAAATTGTGCATCACGCAATCGCAGAGGTCATGCAATTATACTTTACAGAAAAAAAAAGAAAAAAAAATCCTATATACAGTAAATTTAGTAATTTATTCTATGCAGCTGTTTGGAACTTATCGAATGAAACCTTGTTCCCTGAACCCTGTCTAGTCCTTACTTTTAATCTGCTTAAATGATCAGACCTTCACTGCCTTGTTTATGCTCAGAGCCTTGTCATCTCCAAGCTTCCCTTTTCTAATCTGTGTCCTAGAGGAAAGAAGAAGGAAAAAAAAAAAAAAAAAAAACCCAACAACAACAACATAAAACATAAAAGCCTTATCTATTTCAGCCCATTTTCCCCTTATTTCGGTTCTCGTAATCTGCCATGACGTGAGTTTGTCCTTAATGTGATGCTCTCAGCTACAGCGTTCGCGCTGATAATAAAAGGTTGCAGGTAAAAGATGGGCGAGTTGGACGACTGTGAAGGTTACACCGTTGATATAGCACCTTTTCGGGGTTTGTTGTAAACACTGTGAATAATCGGCCGGGCTGACGGCTTTGGGTGCAGTTTACAGCACCTTACCTGCATGCTAGAAAATAATGCACTTCCCCCCCCCCCCCCCTTTTTCCTTTATAGGCAGCACGGTCAGTTTGGGAATGGGATTGTTTCAGGGGTTGGATCCGTTCCCTCTCATTAGCGCTAATGACTCGAACCGGCTGCATGAAACATGAACAGATGACCAGTGATTAATGATGATCTCTTGCTCCGAGCTCTGCGTGTGTGTGTGTGTGTGTGTGTGTGGAAAGGTCAAGGTTGCTTTTACGCTGAGAGTGCAGCGCACGCACATACAAAAGAAAACAGATTTAAACGCACCCTCCCATCTAAGTGGAATTCGGAATCCTGTGGATCTCTGGTTATCTTAATCCATGAAAAAAAGACATTAATACAGAATCATTCGCACCATCACAAGAGCACAGAAGGAGTCAACTGGATGTATCTCTAACAGCACAATCTATATTTTGACATCGCTCATACAATTCGATTAAGATAAGATAAGATCAACTTTTATTGTCCCACCAAGGTTGAAATTCACAGTTCCAGAAGAAACAGAGAAGAAGAAAGAGAAGGAGGGAAAAGTGTAATAAGTTTTTTTTTTTTTTTTTTTACTCCGTTCACAACAAATAGTCTCTAGACAATAAACAAATCTGATATCAGCACTCAGTTTGTACAGACCTACAGCAGAAGGGAGGAACTAGAGTACCTACAGTATGATAACGCTCCGTCACATACCTTGGATGAAGCAGTCTAACCAGATCTTGGCAACTTGACAACTGGAAATCTCCAGCATCCTGGGTTTAATCCCAATCCCTGGTTACTGTACAGTTCCTCACGTGTTCGTTTAGGTTTCCTCCAGAAACCAACCTCCTAAAAAAACATGCTAGCAGGTGAACTGGTTATGCTAAATTAGGGTTTGTGCCTGGCGTCCTTAAATCAATGCATGATTCTCCAGAATGCTGCGTTCCTATACAGCTATACAGAGTCTTTTGGTTCGGGTTGCGTCTCATGTCTTGAGGTTCAGGTCAGGATCTCAAACCCCGCAACCCAAAACATACCGTATGTTTGAGTCCCTTCCTGCCATTGAGTCAATTCAGGGTTGAATCACTTTCTGCCTGCGCCTGAGTATGATCACTATCTAAAAAAAAAATTTTTTAAAAAGAAAGAAAGAAAGAAAAATGGAAAGAAAACGCACCAGGTGTGACGCTAATAATTTCTTAAAGTGTAACTTTGTGCTGAACAGAGCTGCACAGAAGTGATTTGTCAGTATATCCGTTAGCGTTTGTTCAGCACTTTGTTCTCAATATGGCCGACAAATGGAAGCTGACTTGTCATTCCGCCCATGTTCTGATCTTCCCTTATACGACGAATCTGCCTCAGTGTGCAGAACTGTCACAGGGAAGAGGCTTCTTCGTGAACGTCCTCTGCGCTCGGAGCATGCATATTCAAACGCGAGGAAAGACTGATTGGTTAATTAAGATTCAGTCAGAAGAAATTTGCAGCGCAGGCGTAAGAAGGATGGTTGCGCCTACCAAGATGTGTTTAAACAGACCAACAGGCATCATGTAGGCCTGCTTTAATCTAGCCTTCTTGTTTCGCTGTCAGAAGCCCTGTGCCTTACAGACAACCTATCAGCGTGTGCGAGGAAGCGCATGCAGCGCTTATGTTTAGACGATGTTTGAAGAGCCAGAGGGGAAAGCTGAACCTATTTTAAACAAGCGGGGAGGTTATCACTGTCCTTTTAAAAACTCCTCAAAGTCTTGATCAGTAAAATGCGCCGCTTCCAGCGAGGGCTATTTTTACCGACAGACAGCGGCGCGAGTGAACATGAAGGGGACATGAAGCACATTTTAATCGGTGTAGACTTTCACTGGTACTGCTCGTTGTTGCTATTTATTGTTGTTGTCGTGGCTGTTTGAACATCTCTGTTGTTGCAGGAGCAAAACCTGGCAGCGGTTCCTGGTTACCTGCCAGCGCCTGCGAGTGAGATCCTGTGTGATGTGTGTGGTAATTAGGGATGGGATTATCTACCAGTCTGATGATATACCGTGACATGGGAACCTCAATCTGTTGTAATTTTTTAAAGGGATGTCATCATTTAACTATGCCGTGTCATGCTATATGCTATGCAGTGATCATGCTGTTTAATTAATTTATAGCTTGGTTTAATATTAAAGCAGGTTGGTTCCTCACTCAGCTTAACATCCAGTCTCATTTTTTTTTTCTCCCTCTGAGTTACTGAGAGGAAAACGAAAGTGCAATTTGTCTTGTTAGTGAATAGAGCACAACTAAAACCTTGTACCTTTCACAGAACTACCTGAACACACAGACAAACATTCCCATCAGAATGAATTCTGACCAATCCCACTCAATCCACAGACACTTGACCAATCGCAGCTGCTCTTAAAGAAATTCTGACCAATCCCACGTAATCCACAGACACTCTTGACCAATCCCAACTGCTCTCAAAAATATTTCTGCCAAATCCACAACCTCTCTTGACCAATCCCAACTGCTATTTGGACCAATCCAATTCAATCCACAGACAGTTTTGACCAATCCCATCTGCCCTTAAAGAAATTCTGACCAATCCCACGTAATCCACAGACACTCTTGACCAATCTCCTCAACTCTTGAAGTAATTCTGCCCAATCCCACTCAGTCCACAGACTGTCTTAACCAATCCCACCTACTCTTGAAGCAATTCTGCTCAATCTCACCAAATCCAGAGACACCCTTGGCCAATCCCACCTGCTCCTCGAATAGTTCTAACTGATCCTATTTACTGTGAAGACACTCGTCACCAATCCCTCCTGCTCCCCAGAGATTCCTGATTGATCGCTCCCACTCCCAAAACCCTCTTTGCCAATCTCATCTGCTTCCACAGTAATTTTGACCGGTCCCATAAATTCGACAAAACAACAATTCCCTCTACTCCTGAAGGAATTGAGACTCCACTTCACAAACACTCATGACCATTTCAGCTTGGTTCCAAACTACACCGATAACATTTATTCCCCAAGGAGTTCTGACCATTATAACCCACTCAATAGACATTCTCTGCCCATCTAAAGGTATTCTGACCTATTATTCTGTTCCTAAAGACACTCTTGACCAATTCTGCCTGCTCCCACAGAAACTGTGACCAATCAAAACCTCTTGGGATATCTGGATAAAAGAACGATCATGTCCGCCTGCTCATGCGCCTTTTTCTGCCGAGTCTGATAGGATCCCTGTCCCAATGCACTTTGATATTCTCTGATATTTTCCACTTGATATGTATTGAATGAATCCCGAAGCTGTAGCTTTGCAAAGTACAGAATGACTGTGGTCCCTATTAAAACCCACCAGGGACAAAACGCATTTCATTCTCCATCATGCCAGTGCGTTATTGGACATGCCTTCACACACCAAATGGAGAATATCAAATAAAGCTGAAGAACAATCACATGCACCGGCTCGTTTCCTGACAAGACAGGATGAAAAAAAAAAAAATGAAGAGGAGAAGAGGAGATCTGAGAGCTCATTATTTGAAATTCAGTGGCGGCTCTGCTGAAAGCAGTCACGCGTTTGACACACCTCTGGCATCTTCCTAATTTCACTGTTGAGTGACCAGACTAACCAGATTTTCTGTTCAACACCCATGGTGCAACACTCACCTGGAACAAATATCAGGAATAATTAAATAATCATCCTACCATCATGGGTCTCAGAGCCGCTCGGCAGGCAGCGCTGTCTTTTGAACAGAAGGCATCTCAGGTAGGATGGTATCACGCTGATAGCTCACTTAAGGATCTCAGATTCGCAAGGACTGTCTCTGAAGTGCAGCCCAGACAAATCGCCAGCTCTTCACTGTGGCATATTCTGTGTGTGTCATATTACAGAGATTGTGCTTTAGTGTTTTAGTTCCTTTAGAGCTAAGATTAACAAAATGAAAAAGAAAGATGTAGCTGGCTTTTTAACTAAAGAAACAAAACAATGTTGTTATAGGAAAATAATTAACCCTATGACTTCCTGTTACATTGTGATATCATGTAATATTTGTACAGCTTGCTCTGCTTATAAGAATTGGCAGTTGAGTTGGTGCGATTTAGTTTTTTTTTTTTTTTATAGAATTCTGATGTTCGCAGCTAGCCAAATTCGTACTGTAGCTGACATAATGTCATGATGCTGTAGAAGCAACTTTAAATAGATTCACAACAAAAAAACTGTTATAATTACAGTAAGCTTATTCCTAGTCAAATGGTACTAAAATTGAAAGTAAAAATATATTTTTCTACTTGAAGATAATTTAGCTTCTTTCAAGAAATAAATTCCTTAAAAAACTGTAAAATTATCTGCCAGTAAAACATGACCATATTCATTTGCATTTTTTTTTTGTAAAATTGTAACTACAAAAAAAAGCTTAATAATCTTATATTTCTTTTTTGTAATTTTATTTTAAGAAAATATAAATTCAAGAATATTTTAATTGCTAAGATATAATTATCTTTGCAGGGTAGAAAGACTCTCGTAAAAATGTCATAACATTTAATGTTATGGAACTTCTATAAAGGTCCAGCTTTCATTTTTGATGTTGCTGCCACTGGAGACTCCTTCTACACCTCGGTGGTGGACTGGAAATTTAATAATGCTGATTCAAATCATATTACGCGATTAAAAAATACGGCACTTCCCTGTCTTGGAATGAAACCTAGCTCTGTATTGTTATAAAATGAAAACGGTGAGTAGCAAGCAGAAAATGAAACTCCAGTGGCCTCCTGCAGACTCACTATTGTTTGCTGCCAATATTCTTGGCTCCATCTTGTGTGTTCCTCTGTACAGATTTACAGTGAGGGGGAAGCTGAGCGCTCGCGGCCAGGCTTTTTCGGCAGGCCGAGCGCTATCGCGTCATCTCAGCCGTTTGGAGGGAGGAAGGGAGCGTAGGCAGCTCGGGCAGGGCATCGAGCTCTGCCAGGCTGCTGATAAGGACGGCAGGAGCAGCTGGCATGGAGTGGAATCATCTCCTGCCAAGGCTGCCGCTTCCAACCAGCGCTTCCTGACAGGACGCCGCTGAGCAGAGATGCAGCGCTCCATTAATATTCACACAATCGAAATGTCAGAGAAACTTACTTTCCACATCTACTCACATGCAACATCAGCAACTAGGCAAGCCGATAAAGCGGAAGGCAGCCGCGAGATATGGTGTGTGTATTTGTGTTGTGTTTGTGTGTGTGTGTGTCGTTGTAAAAGCATGTTATACTGTATTTTTTTTGCGTACACTGCACTGCTAAGTGAACTGCGAACGCAACAATACTAAGTGTGTTGCTAGTGCGTTGTTTTCTCCCTTTAGGCGATTACGTACTCCAGGTTTAACACTAACCGAGTTTACCACTTTGTTTTATGTTGACTCCATCATTATTAGAAAAGTATCGTAATATTTAGTCAATTAAATGCAATTTGATTTCGTTGTTATGGTGGATTCGTTTTAGTATTTCATTCATTTAAAATAGCTAAAACAAACTTCTTCCGTTAAATTTTAATTCTGATTAATTAAAAGAATTAAATAATTGTTTATACACAGTTTATACACTGCCAGGCAAAAAAAAAAAAAAAAAAAAAAAAAGCTTCGATTTAGATTTTAGTTTTGGTCACAGCGCACAATGTAATGTCCAGGTCATGTGTACAAATCATTCCTCATGCTCCCACAACCTCTCTTTCACCATCTGAGACCTGGGCCTGGTTTTACTAAACATCTCAGAATCACAAGAGTTTGCGCTCAAAGTCAATTTAAGAGTGAAAAAAATTCCTAGCTCAGAGTAGGACATAAAAGTGATTTATGAAGCTTCCTACTTTTACTTTCAGCAAGGAGTAGGACAGCTCCTAGGAAAACGTGTGATGTCACCATTTACTACACTGAGAGCCACAAAGTAGGAAACACGTTATGTTTTTAAGTTGGTTTTTTGTTTAATTTATTGTAAACAGTGAAAATGTTTTATGGTGAAATCTGAGGCAGTTGTGTGAAAGCTCAAACTCATAGATGCGTGACTCAGCTGCATGACGCTATCCTAATCAGATTGCTTCAAATCCCAACTGAATAACAATATAATAATAGAAGAATATAAGAATAGAATAACTATAATAGGGCTGTGTAGGACCGCCATAATGATGATGAAAAATCAAAATGATTTCAAAATGAAACCCATTTTTCTTTCGGAGGAGGGAGTAAAATGTAACGAAATAATTGAAGGAAAATTCTGCCCCACTCTTACTGTACCTCTAAAGATAAAAAGTGTGTGGAGGCAATTTCTGAAACCATCAATGCCACCTGTCAGTTTTTCGCATAAGCCTCCTCGTCGGTGCTCGGAACAATTATTTTAATGTGCGTGCCACAGATGATGCCCAAACTCCAGTACAACCAGCGATGTGCATGAACGCAGCTTGTTTTTTCCGTGGTGGGGAAAATATATGAATCTGTGCCTGATCAGTGGTGCCCTGAGAGCAAAGTTTGATTTAATACTCCCGACATTGTCAGCTGTAACAAATCCAGATCATCATTGTTTCAAGGCGAAATCTTTGCTGTTGCTAAAAAATGTAAAGTCGCAGCTTCCTGCAGAGACGGCATACGAAATGTTCGTTAATGGACCAGTTGCACTCGATCTGTTACAAATAAATAAATAAATAAATAAATAAATAAAAGCCGTTCCATTTTGGTCCAAACATTTCTTTTTTATGAGCCTTGTGTCGTCCAATATTTATGCTCCCTAGCAAACTAAAGCTTTTCCTTTCCAATTAGCCGAGTGTCAGTGCAACTTCACCAAGCACCTCAGTGATCACGATCATTCGCACCTTTTTTTTTTTTTCCGCAAGACCACATTTCTTTTGTGAAGTTGGCAGTTCACACCATCCTTAAAGGTTTTAATGATGTTCTGGACTGTTCTCAACCCTGTCACTTTTATATTTCCTTGCTTGATGTCAGCCAATAATTTTTTTAAACAGTGACCTCGTCGCATTAACAGACAAACATAAATGGATTTTTAAGAAAGGGTGTAATTTTTCGTATGAAGATGAGTTAGGGTTAGAGGTGAAGTTGGAAAGGTTTCCGACATGCGAAAGTCAAAAGAACAGATTGCTTTCTAGGTTTGAAATCTGTCAGTAACATAACAAGCTGCATTTTACTGACTTTAAGCGAAGGAACAATAAGAAGGAAAAAAAAACTGCTTGGAATATCACATGACAAAAGTTTGGAGGATTTAATAAAAATCTCAAAGTTCTTTTCTTTAACGCATTTTAAAAATCAATCATTGCTGGAGGTTGCTGTAGTATAAGAGGAATAAAACACTGTGACATGCTGTTGTAGCTAGTAGTATCTACTGTACTGTGTGTCCTACTGTACATTACATTAGTCTAATTCATCGTCAGCTCCTATTCCAGGTTGGACCGAGCACTGCATGAATTCGAAGATTCTGCCAAGCAAACACAAATACATTATCAAACTGTGACACCTAATGAGCACTTTCATCATCTGGTCTCATTAAGGACAGCTAATGGTGTTATTAACCTGCTGCACATGTGATGTAATAATGGCCCCAATGTCTTTTGAAAGTATAATATACACACATAACTTCTTAACTTTTGTGAATAAAGATGTAAAAGTGGGCGGAGCTCCAAGCATCTTTCACGCATAATTGACGATACGGACATCGCCGTCCATTTCTACATGTAGGGTTTTGTTAAATGCTACAAAACCCTACGTGTAGTAATGGACGGCAGTGTCTGTATTGTCAATTAGCTTGGAGCTCCGCCCACTTTACAACCGCCTTATGTCATATCAAAGCTTGTTTGAGATCATCATCATTGACCCTCTATAAGCCATACAGACTACAATGGAAAAACATGAAATCACATTTCACCCCTTATAGAAGTTGAAGTTTTTGACCAGCATCCAGGGATCTTTCTTTTCATCCTCGCCACGAATTAGGAAGGAATTTCCTATAACGTTGCTTATTGTTGGACAATAACGTTAAAGAGATAATTATATATACATAAAGTGCGTATTCGTTTCTTGATTAAACACTAAGCCCCGCCTACTTTGGCTCTTGATTTTCTCACTCCAGCTACCCGCTTCTTTTTCCAAGCGCCAATTCTCTATGACTCTATGAACGTTTTTCAATGGGATATAACTGTATATTTTCAGTGAAATGGACTAATTTGTTCATGAGTGGTCCCGTTCTCAGCTGGCTCGGAATAATCGTCACCTAACCTGTCCGCTCTAAGCGAACTCTGACTGCGAGCGATCCGCTTTGATTCATGCGCGCTTTTCCTACTTATTGAATTTTAACACGTCGTACACAAACCGTGTTGTTCTGTAATACTTCAAACCGCTTGTATAGAAACGACCCGAGGTCCTGGACGGCGTGCGACTCCTCAGGAATAAAATCACGCCGGCTCCTGGCACAGCCAGATCACGGCGTGTATACAGAGAGGAAGACAAAAGCATGGCTATAAATTACGCCGTGACAAGGTATCAGCAAATAAATCACCTCGGGGTGGCCTAGACACAGAGAGCATAACTCATTTTGTTCTCTGGAGGTGAGAACATTTAAGCAGGAGCTTTCAGTGCTGCACGATGGATTGTGTCTTTTACAACATTCTTGGTGTTCTATTAAAGTTTAATGTCTGCATTAACTATGGTGTAAAATGCCTTTTCTTTTTTGGCGGAAAAGCCTATAATGCACTTTTTTTTTATTTTATTTTATTTTATTTTTTATTAAATGCTCTTAAAGAAGGATTTAATATACTTATTTTAAAGTATCAAACAAACAAGTATGGTGTTTATGTGAAAATAATCCCCAAGGTGGATGATTCAGCATGATATCTTGAACAAGCTCGGTGAAATCCAGCTATCTGTTCATTTTCGGCTCAACGCCAGCTTGGCACATGGTGAGTGCGTTACATAAGAGTGCTTCATTTCCAGTCAAAGTGTTTTTCTTGGACACTGCACATGTCTGATCTGGACTTTAATAGATGCCTTCATGCCAGGTTTTTGTCCTGCGCGAGTTCCAATCCTCTCTCATCTCTGGCACGGGCTCCACAGGGAAGCTATCAGCAATGTGCTTTACGCTCGCCTCTCCTTCTGATGTGCGGCGCTCTAATAGCATCTGAGCATGCTTTCACTGCGTTCACTTGGCCAAGGAAAAAGCCTGTAGATGTTCCCGTCCTTCTTTAATGCTGCAAACTAGAAAGGCACCTGCACCCAGTGGCACTGCCAGTCTGTGATCGCTATTAGATGTTTCCAGCACTCTGAAATTTGTTCCACCCAACTCTGGAGTGCACTCATTTTGGCGCCTTTCCCAGCAGGACAATAGGAACAAGTTCTTCTGAACACCATTCCTTCCTGAAATCCAACCAATGGCAGCAGGATGACGCCCGTACCGTATGTTTCTGCCGAGCTTGTTACCCGGTTTCACAGGAACGTCACTCAGGGTTAATAGTGTGGCTGGTGTAATGGATTTAACTTCACGCCTACTCTGATAAACTCTAGTGTAAACATGATATCGCTCCAGATTTTTTATTTTTATTTTTTTTTGTATCGAATATAAAGCCTAAACCTGAAATATACAGTAGACTATACAGATACTGTAAGTATAAGTTAGTAGGACGATATTTATATTTAAAGGATCTTGCATTGAGCTGGCAACCAACAGTTAGCGACCAAACGGGTGTAATTGATACCAAGCGACCGACAGAGTGTAATTAACAAGGGGGTGAAAAAAGGTTTTCAATTCTTACCACTACTATGTAGCCAAAATGTGAAGAGACTAAACCATGGAGGTGGTGGACAGTGCTGGGTTTTGGGCTTGAATCCCAGAAAGCTGGTGCAACCCCTTGTTCCACACACCAAGTAGTGCCCGTAATCAGGGGTTAGAGAGGGATTTGGGATTCAGCCTTATGTTAGAAGCTACATTTCAGCTCACGTTAGCTTGAACAGAACAACACAGTTTTTTCAGAGGCAAATCGAAATGACTTAAAAGCGATTATGAAAGGATACGGCATGTTGTTTAAATTGACATAATGTTATCAGGTGTGTGTTCATGATGAAAGTGCTCCTGTGACTGAGTTTGTGTGTGTGTTTTTTTTCGATACTGAGGACCGCACAGACCTACTTTCACCCAAACTGCGACCAACAGTTAGTCTAAGTGATGACTGCAGAACATCTGGGACATTGCGTGATACATACAGTACAGTTAAACATCCCAGTGTTGTTATGCTCTATTATCACCACTCATGGAATCCCTCTCCTCCAATCAGATTACGTGATCAGAACAAACTGTTTCATACTAATTTCTACAAAGCATCCAGTAAGGAAGAGAAAGTCAGTTAAGATCTGGAGCAATGTTGAATTAAGGGCGTTCAATTTTATCGTGAATGAATACTGACTGATTGACATTTATGAAAGACTTCAAGCACAGTTTGGTGATGAGACTCTTAACCGTAGTAAAACATTTGCCTTTTTTTAAGGCAGCACGATGGTGTAGTGGTTAGCACTACTGTTGCCTTGCACCTCCAGGGTCCGGGTTCGATTCCCGTCTCCGTGTGCATGAAGTTTGCATGTCCTCCCCGTGCTTGGTGGGTTTCCTCCGGGTACTCTGGTTTCCTACCACAGTCCAAAGACATCCAGATTAGGCTGACTGGCATTCCGAAATTGCCCATAATGTATGTATGCATGTGATGTGTCCCCTGTGATGGATTGGAACACTGTCCAGGGTGTACCCTCCATTATGCTCCTGGGATAGGCTCCAGGCCCCCCGTGACCCTGAATACAGGATTAAGCGGTATAGATGATGAGTCATCAAGTGGTATAGATGATGATGATGATTGGCCTGGATGATGATGATTGGCCTGGAGCCAATCCCAGGAGACTTCGGGCACATGGCAGGGTACACCCTGGACAGGGTGCCAATCCATCGCAGGGCACACACACACACATACACTACCTTATTCACCCACTACGGGCAATTTGTGAACGCCAACTAGCCTAACCTACATGTATTTGGACTGTGGGAGGAAACCGGAGTACCCGGAGGAAACCCACCAAGCACGGGGAGAACATGCAAACTCCATGCACACGGAGACGGGAATCGAGCCTGGCCGGGGACAGTGCTAACCACTACACCACCGAGCCGCCCATGAACTAAGAACTCAGATACATAAACAAATATTATGGAAGGTGGTATACTAATTAGTGTTGATCATAGTCATTTGATCCATTGCTTTCATTTATTTTCCTTTATTTACTTTCAATTTTAGATTTTAAGATTAAGCATCAAAGTCACATTAGCACCGATTCTTGTAATGTTTCTCGTTTTCGGATTGGACTTACATACATTTTGGAGGATCTCCTGTGTGGAGCCCACGGTGTAAGCAGTAGCTTTCTCCAATATGGCGTCATTGTTAGGGCCTTTGGAGCTACAGCGTATTTTAGCGACTTAAAATTGACAAACCTACAGTAGCAACAGTTCTGCTGTCTAATGCCACAGTTGTTCATTACACAAGACTGTGTAAACCTAATCCAGGGAATTCGATTCAACCAATCAACCAATCAACTGCTGTTTGTTGCACATTTGTATTCGTTTTTCATTTTTAAACTCTGTTTCTTGGGTATTTTCAAAAGCAGTCCCAAATGCATGTTCCTATTGAGGTTCAATCTAGTAATCTTGATTTGTAAAAAGCTTCCGTCATGCCATGTTGTCATGCAATCCCGCGTCCCGGGGACGTCCCGAGTGCGTCTTATCTTTGATCAGCGCCATTCGCTGTTATCAGAAACCAATACAAAAAGATATTAACAGATGCCTTTGATGCGTACGCCATATCTACCAACTCACGGTGTTTTGTGTGATTCGCTGCTGGTTACTGCTGATAAAAATTCTCTTCCAGTAGAAGCTCCAAGTCCCAGAAGATTTTCAAATGATGATATTTATTATTATTATTATTATTATTATTATACGACGAGTGTTGTTTCATTTAGAAAGAATTGAGATATATATAGAGAGAGAGAGATTATGAGTTAGTTTCAAAGACTAATAACTAGGATACATTATTACTCAGTCAATCATTTAATAATAATAATAATAATAATAATAATAATAATAATAATAATATGTTTTAACAAAGAAGGTCTGCGTTTCTGTGCTCATCGTCTGCCCTCTGAAATCTGTGCAAATGAAAAAACGCTGCTTTTAGAAGATCAAATGTAAAAAATGTTTTGGTCGGAAGCCTGGATGTTTTCATGCCTAAGAAATGCCCTATTTATGAAGGTTAGTTGATTTCATTTCTACTGCTTTGCCATTCCTCCTCTGAGAGATATGTGTTGAGTTGAATTTCATCAGAGATCGTGTTTTCTCTTTCAACAAAGTCTAGACCAACACGTCTTTTTCTAGCCTTTAAGCCTCAAAAAAATCAGCAATAGCAGAAAAAAAAAAGAAAAAACCGGAAAAACATCCTGAATACAGCAGGAAGAATTTTATACTTTTAAAATTTTTTAAATTTGAATGAACCATGAAATGGCGAGCATAGAAATAAACACCTAATAGGAGTCTTGAATATAAATATGGTTTTATATCCTACTACTGTATAAGCTGCGTTCTAGTCCTACCCGGACTTGGGATGAAATTTCTTGAGAATTAAGTTGTAAAAGTGATTGACGTTTACAGAAGACGTCCAGCACCGTATGGTGATGAGACTCTTGGCCGCAGTAACACATCTGAATGGTGCAAACGGTTAAAAGGAGGCCGCACTTCTGTGACTGGCTATGCTGGCTGAGGTGGCTCCGAGCGCACTGCAGTCGTTCCCGTGGAGATTTAGCGAGTGTCACGCCTGATCCTTGAAAATCGATGGAGAACTTGTCGCCAACTTGCACAAAAGATCCGTCTCTTACACGTTACTGGAACTGTGAGTTATTGCCTACAGTCCTGGCCTCGCTCCAAGCTATTTCCACATGTCTGGGCCAGTAAAGGAGTTCCTGGGAGGCCGGCGTTTCAGAAAAAAATATTCTACTGTGATGCAAGCACCAGTGAAACACTGGGATGTTTAGCAGGGGATCATATAGAGAAATAAAGGGAGTTTAAACTCTCATAACTGTGTTCTGTTATTCTGCACAATCAAAAGTCCTAGATTGACTCGAACACCACTTGTCTTTGTAATCTCAATCGACAGCAAGCGGTGCTGGACCAAGGCCAGGAAGATCATGAAGGACCTCAGCCACCCCAGCAATGGCCTGTTCTCTCTGCCGAGGTCAGGAAAGCGACACAGAAAGACTGAGGAGGAGCTTCTTCCCGCAGGTCTCTCAATCGGGACACCACACAGTACTGATCCATTTTGCCCATCCACACATGTTTCCGCACTCACTCTGGACATTCGGGACATTCACTGACACTAGTGCAGTCACTGCACACCTGCACACTCATGGACATTATGCACATGAGACACTTTAAACATGCACACAAGTCACTTTAATATGATATGCACACCCCTGGACATTCCGTGCGATTTATGTTCACTCCATTCCCACATTTCTATATTTTCTGTTGTACAGCTACAGGTTTTTCTTATTTTTCTTATATCTTTCTTATAGTGTATATTTTGTATTTTGTATTATACAGATGTTTTATTCTTTCTTAGTTAAATTTAGTTATATTTATATATATTTCTCAAATTTACTTTTTGTTTTTAATATTTATTATTTCCTATTAATAGTCTTTGTTTTAAGGTCAAGGGCAGTCATCTAAGCATTTCACTGCATATCGTACTGTGTATGACTGTGTGTGTGACAAATAAAAATTTGAATTTGAATTTTGAATATACTTCAAATTCTTAGGCAATTAAAATAGCACTTGATGCAGCACTTTGATATAATGTGCACTGTAAAAAATAAACGTAAATTTTACGGTAAAAAACTGGCAGTTGTGGTTGGCAGAAGTTTACCGTGAAAAGTATGGTAGCAACGTTTCTAGGTTGTACAGAATTGCACCTCATTTCACGGATTTCAATAGCTTTTTTTTTTTTTTTTTTCAAGCCTGGCCGGGAATCAAACCCAGACCCTGGCGGTGCAAGGCGACAGTGCTAACCACTACACTACTGTGCTTGCTACACAATTGTTGTCGTTGTTGGAGTGCAAGTCGTGCGGGGGACGCGGGGAAACCGAGGAAGGCCAACAACGACAACAGTTGCACAGCAAACACAGTAGTGTAGTGGTGCTTTGCACCACCAGGGTCTGGGTTCGATTCCTGGCCAGGCTCGAAAAAAAAGAAACAATTAAAATCCATAGAACATACAGTATAATGAGTGTAATCCTGTACAACCAAAAATGTTGCTACCTTTTTTTTATGGTAAACTTCTGGCAACCAACAGCTGCCGTTTTTTTACCGTGAAATTTACGGCTTATTTTTTTACAGCGCAATAACGTATTTGTTACGGTAAAATCCTGGCAACCAAAGCTGCCGTTTTTTTACCGTAAAATTTACAATTTATTTTTTTACAGTGTGCCACAAGACCTAAATTCGATTTTTGTATTAAATTCCATATTGTAAAATCAGATCTAGGCTCAATGCGGTCGTCACGAAGGCCCTGTGGATTACAGATCAACACTGACGCATTGCATTTCATCCAGCGTTCCTCTATACCTTTGGGAGTCTGCGGCCCATTACGGAGAAGCACTGATACAACAAAGCAATGCATATATTGATTTTTACTCTGAGTACACACAATTCAGTGGTTGCATCTAAATTGTGTTACGATTTATGGTTTGCAAAAAAAAAATATTAAAACATATGGTGCATTCCGATGTGATGTGGTAGCTTGAAACGGCAAATTCATCACCGTGTCCTAGATGTTGCGGAAAAACATCGGTTATGATGTAAGCTCTTCGCTGCCGCGCTGACATGAAAAGGCTTTGCTGGGCATTAGATTAAGTGTTACCTTGGCTGAGAGCAGTGTCACAATTTTTAATCTTGTGTAGTGCTGTTGTTCCCATATCTCAATATTTCACGCGTTAATTGATGGACCTTATCTGTCCTCCGACCAACATTTATCCCTATTCGAACTCTGAACCTTGTATTTGCTGCTGTGCTTTATTGTCGACACCCACATATACTGAAAGACACACACACACACACACACACACACTATACAGGAATATATATATATATACAGTATATATACACACACTCATAGGCATGTATTCAGGCTCAGAATAAATACCTGTGAGAAATGAAGTGCATATCTGTACTGGCTGAGCGCATGGCACCTGGCGCGGGATGATAAATTGAGGTACATGGCTTACGCATCATTGGGAGACGAAAGCATCAGTGATAAACCAACAAGGCCCCAGACAACACAGAGGAACACCTAGCTCGGGTGATCGGGGAACACAGCAGTACAGTATCTGCGAGGTGTGTGTAAGAGAGAGAAACAGAAAGAGAGAGAGAAAAGAAAGAGATGTTTATGTGCAGTGATGGATTTATCGATAGAGATGTAAAAAGGCACTTTTTTGGAGAAGGATGTCAAATGCCATAACAGTAAGTGTACATGGAAGAAAAAAAAAAACTAAACATCCAACAACATTAAAAGCTCTTAAGGTAAAACTCATACAAGTCAAAAGTAGTCAAGACCAGCTTCCTACAGATTTCGCACCAGTACTATTTCTCAGGGATCAAGGAGGACACGCATCCAGGCTTTTTTTCTGTTCTGACACCTACAGAATGAAATTCCTCAAGATGTCCATGTCAGCCGAGGCTTTGACAACCTTTGAACCACGACTCAAGACGTACATGTTTCTTTAGCACTTGGACGAATCCCGCCATTAAAAATGAATAAATAAATAAATAAATAAATAAATAAAAATCCCCTTCCCAATTATCTTTGACTAATGGCACTTTGTTAGTAACCCAGTGTAAGTATCTATCCAATGACGGAAACTTCAAAGCCCCCCCCCTTTTTTTTTTAAGTCACTCTGGATAAGAGCATCTGCCATGTACCATATATTAAGCAGTTGAAGTGCAAAAACACTGGAAGGAGTTTTATCTGAATATGACACCTTTTTTTGTGCTCGCTATTGTTACTGACCTCCTATTCCTGTCCGTGTTAAAAAAAAAAAAAAACACACCCCCAGACCCTGCCAAAGTCTTCCACAGCCAACAACGTGTCTTTATTACGGCCGTCTGGAAATTGCATTGTTTTTTTTTTGTTTGTTTGTTTGTTTTTTTCTCTATGAAGTTGTAAAACCACTGAACCAAAGATATTAGTTCTTTCCACATTCAGCAATTAATAGAAACTAATGTATACGCCAGTCTGCATCACTGAAGTGTGCTGGTGCAACCAAGTTGATGGTAACTCTTGATTGTAGTGTTTATGGGTCACTAACGAGTCCGTTATTCCTGAATTTGATGCATGAAGCATCTGATTTGACACATTTTTTTATTCTATTTACTAGACCCACGATTCTGACGGCACGGCGGTGTAGCGGTTAGCACTGTCGCCTTGCACCTCCAGGGTCCGGGCTCGAATCCCAGCCAGGTTCGATTCCTGCCTCTGTGTGCATGGAGTTTGCATGGTATCCCCGTGCTTGGTGGGGCTTCCTCCAGGTCCTCCGGATTCTTCACCCCAAGTCCAAAGACATGAAGATTGGCCTAACCGGCTTTTCCCAAATTACCAGTAATGTGCGATGGATTGCATCCCTTGTGTCCCAAGTCTCCTGGAATAGGCTCCAGACGCCTGGATAAAGCGGAATAGACTGTGAGTGAGAAGCGTCGGATTCTCCAATCAAAGTTCATGTCCGTCTAGTGACTCCCCGTTGTAGAATATTTGTTATAATCAACATAATAACATAAGACTCACATTCTGCACTGCAAATTCTCCTCACTGTTCCTCTTCATGAGCAGCTGATAACTATGAGCTTTATCAATATCTTCAAACAGGAAACACTTCAAACAAACAAGTAACATACAAGGCTATACACAGATCAGTTTCCCATGGGGGCAGCTTTGGTCTCTGGGGGTGTGTTGTGGTGCCAGAACATGGCAGCAGGTCCTTTGGCACATGCCGTGGTTGCTCGAGAAGATGGTGGTCTGGGGAGCTTTGTTGGCCGTGATGTTATCACTGGGCTCTTTGCCTGCTGGGTCCCGTGAGCTGCGTGTTGTGGTGCACCGGGCGTTCTGGTGGCTTTCTGTCATGGCCAGTCTTGGCACTTTGTGCTTCTCAGTGCGCTGTGTACCAGACAGACTGGTCTTTGATTTCCACAGTCATGGGTGAACACTGGGTGCTCATGATCCTGTCACTCGTGTATCTTTGGTGATCAATGTTGTTCTGGCAGAGGTCACACAAACACCACAGTTTCCCAACTTTCACTCCCCTGATGCTGTTGTTTAGACAATTATTTTGTATCAAGTTCTACATGTTTTTGTTTTCTTTTTTTTCTACCTTATTAGTGCCAGTAAAATGTGTGCCATTAACCCCTCAGCTGCTTGGCTCTCCACTTGGATTGAATCCTGTCTCACTTAGCATGTTTGGATAACAGTGTCGGCTAAATGAATAATCACACGGACCAACAAAGAAATGTTCTCTCTGTGAATCACACACATTGTGTTGGAAGTCACACGTCGATCTCAGAAACCAATTTGCAGTTGGCGCTTATTTTATCTTTTAAATCTTACCGAGTCCTGCCAAGGCTGTGTCTCGGCTGTGCGACTCGCTCCGTGATTGTTTAGCGCATTGCACATGCCTCGGGTTTGGATTGCTATTAGCATGGAGATGTAAACGAATTGCCCTGCCAGTCGTTATCCGTCAAATTGCATTAACCGCGTAAGAGCAGTTTAGCTGACTGCTTAGTATTGTTTAACCTCGAGGGTGTGCATTAATAATCAATAACCAATAATCAAACATGGCAGGGCTTTACATCTTGAGTAGCTTAGCTTTCGAGTAGATTGACTGCCATTCTGTATTCCTAAGCAGAATAACAAGCTACATTTTTATTCATATTAAAACAAAGCCTGGTGCTTATGGCAGTAATAACGTAAGTGACGGACCATAACTAACTATTATTAAATATAACAATAAACAGATCAAACATACTGTATATGCCATGGAGAACTTTTCATCCTCTCTTCATCATTATACAATCAGTCTGGATTCCGTTTTTTGGTAGGATTATTTTGTGGCGTTGCAGGAAAGGCCGTCATACTGTATATAAACGAAATGGAAAATCTGTTGAAGATTGTTCGCACTTCAGTGACCAATCAGACCTCGTTATGGTTCCATAAAAACAAGGCCTCCGAATGCGTCCAGACGGAACTGCAGGACATCGTCAAGCCAGAGACAAACTGGAGACGCCTTTAGGACCCACCAAAGCCCTTAAAAAAATGTTAACACTCCAGATGCCTTCAGTAATAATTTCAATCCTCATACTAAAGTCATCTTCGAGATGTCCTGATGGAGTAATTAGAAAGAGCTTGTTTTCGGTGAAGGCAACCTACAGTACAGACTTTGTAAGGAGTCTTGAGTTTTAAAGATCTCCTACCAGTCTAGTCTGCATGACCCTTTATAGCACAACGGAAAAAAACACAAATCTAACCTGCTGTGTCATTAATGCTTTTGGATCAGGAGGAGGGCTCCAAAAACACTTTCACAGTGTTTAATTCCCAGCAGTGCATTGCATTTTCATAAAATTTTTTTAAATCAAATAAAAAAGGAACTCTATATCAACATATTGTTTTTCAATTTAAAGTTACTATTATATGATATACGAGGTTTTCTTTGCATATTTATGAAAATTTTTGAATTTGTCAAGTTGACCTTTCAGGGGGGTGTTCATGTCAAACCGAGACTTTTGAATTTTGTGCAAAATAATGGAGCACAGTTCTGAGAATAAAATCTCCCTTTATGTCTCTATATAATCCCCTGCTACACTAATGCACTTATACCAGTGTTTCACTAGTGCTTGGACACCATCAAGGTAGAAAGTTTGATCAATAATCGCACTGCCTTTCTGAGTCACATCTGAAGCGCTGGCCTCCCAGGAATCCCTTTAATGGCCTTGTGGAAATGGCTCGGAGCTCGTAGCTTGAACTCCCAGCCGAGATCCTGAGACATGCGAGCGGTGATGGCGAATGATCGTGCGTACAGTTCACACAGACAGATGCGTCTCTTGCGCAAGTTAACGACGAGTTATCTGTCGATTGCTGGATGCTGGATGTTCACGGGAACGACTGCAGTGGGCTTCGAGCCACCTAAGCCAGGATCATCATTCACGGATGTACAGGCTCCTTTCAAACATTAGGAAAATTCGAATACTTTTGTGCGGCTGAGAGTCTCATCACTGTACTGCGCTGGAAGTCTTTTGCAAACGTCAATCGGTTTTACGCCTTTATTCACCAGAAATGTCATCACAAGTCCCGGTTTGACTTGAACATCCTGAGTATTAGAGGAAAATAAAACACATGCTGTGTTATAATAGGGGAGTGATTATTTTTGCACTTATCATTTGGCTTAAGGTGTCCCTTTAGAAAGAAAGGTGACTACAAATTTTTATTCAGTTCAAGTGACCACCTGATGGGCGTCGTCTATTTGAGGATGACCCCGCCCCCATACGCCCCTGAGTTCACTATGGCCCTTGCCTTATTTTTACCCAAATAAATCTGAAATGTCTGAAATATGCCTGCACATTCCCTCTAACATAGCATCGAGTGTCGGATGGTTTGAAATGATGGAAATGCTTTAGAAATATATATATATTGTTGTTTTTTTTGTTTTTTTGTTTTTTTTAATAACTCTGGTATATTTGAGCCAGTGTTGCTGTAATCTCTTCCGTGTTGCTCTGCATATGAAATTGTTGCCCCTGTAATTACAGCCCTGTACACGATTGATGAGCGTTCCGAGACGCCAATACTCTTTCAGAAGTGCTCCCTATCCATCAACTGAAGAGGTTAAGTAATGCACATTTGAATGAGATCAATTAAGGCTGGCTTTTACCTTCCACATCGTAATTCCTGAATCACACTCACGATGATGATGACATATGGCATGTTGTGGAAGAGCGTGCTTTGTAAGAGTTATAGAAATGAAATTATGAACATCAACACAAAGGAAGAGTGAAAAAAAAAACCGGGTGCTTTTAAACCCTTTAAAAAAACTGAAATGTAAAAAAAACAAAAACAAAACAAAAAAACTCAGAGTAACAATTCACTAAATGATCAATGTTTTGTTCTTTGATAACCTTTCGTGGGAAAAATTACGTTTCCATACGTGTGCCATACGGAAGAAAAGGGAAAGTGACAGGGCTGACAGACGACGGTAACGGCGTGAAAGCTGTGCTTATCGTGCTCTTTTCTATCGCGGATTCCCACTGTGAGGGTTTGAAGCGAACTGAAAGGCCATGCAGGAGGAATATATGGGCTTCTCGGCGCTGTCAGTCTTGTAGGATTATCGGGGTTGCAGTTGAAGTTTGTGTTTGCTTACTGCAGAGTACTCTGTCATGGATTTTCGGTCTTTATCTCGAGGCTGACTGATAAACCGAGTCCTTTCTTCGCACCCGAAGACGCATGGGTGCGTCGGTACACAACGTGCTTTTGAGTGCCGAGGAAATAGTGACAGATAAAGTCAAAAAGAAAGGTAACGCCACTCAGGCAGACACGCCGCCACCCTGCCCACGCATTCAATAAAGCCGGCGCGCACACGTGTCGCCATGTGACGTGACGCGTCTCTGTACGTGCACGTGCATTACCTTTGAAAATAGAAAAGTAAGATAGTCGTGTAGGAATGCTATCGATACTTCTTTAAAAAAAATTTTAAGGCGACGTCTCAGTCATTTTCAGACCAGTACATTCCTGGCTTTTTTCTTCTTTTTTTTTTCTTCCATTTCTGTATTGCCCAGGCTTTAAACAAGCCAATCAGATTTTTCCCCAGTTGTGACCTCACATAACAAGAGACCCCCCCCCCCCCCCACCACCACCACCACCACCCACCAGCACCGTCTCAGTGCTCAGCTCCGCCCAGTTCTCCACAGCTCTGTTCTCTGGATGTGATTTTTAAAACTTACTGTACAGTCAGTAAGGCAAGGCTAGTGTTAGTTTTCTTGATATTTTAGTTTTTTTTTTTTTTTTAACTTTCATATCACTCCGCATTGAGGATGCCATCGTGTATATTTTTCCACCTATTTTGTTCGTCAGAAAAGCCTGAATACAATATAATATAATAAAATAACTGATTGATAATAGAAATGGAGGAAAAATCTATTTAGTTCCAAATTTTAATTCTTTTTTTTTTTTGTGGCGATCCATGTCACTCCAAAATTGATTAAAAAAAAAAATATATATATATATATATATATATATATTTACATTTATAATAGAGATCAACCAGTCGATTGGTTAAAAGCCTCCTATATGCCTTTTTTTTTTTTACCAAACTTTCTGAGTGAATTAGTCTCAAACACACTCATTACACACCCTTAACAAGTCTCTAAACACCTCGAGCACTAATTAGTTGAAAATTGCGTGCATTAGAAGCCCTTGTGTGCCCGCCTTAGAAACTGCATGTGCCCGAATCCTATCCAAACTTAATTGCTAAGTTAAGGTGGTAAAACGTTGTTTCAATATAATGCTTTATTATACACAACTTCATTTATAATGAAGTTTGTTTAGCAGTAATAATCAAGGCGCTGCTCAGCTAAACGTTAAACTTTTGTACTTTCAGTTAGTTTGTATTATTTAAATGCCATGATTAATTTATACGTGACTGGAAAATGTTACAAGGGACGGGTTAAATTGAATTAATCATAAAAATCAACTTTTTTAACGTTTAAAGTTGTAAAAAATTGCAGGAAAAAATGTAACAGCGAATCGGAATCTTTATAAAATCATGCTATTTATAGAATCGCAATTTAAATCAAATCAGCTCCTAGGTATCGCGATAATATCGTACCGGGAGGCGACTGGTGATTCCCATCCCTACTTGAAGGTCGCCAACATGAACATTTTTGCTCCATGCTTTGTAATTGGCTAGGAAAATTCACTTCATCAAATGGTGTTCGTGGGCTATTTATTTAAAGTTACATGAATCGTGATCATGAGTTATTTTTCAACTTTAGAAAATGTATTCAAACTTGATTAAAACGTCTAATATGTGAGCTTTAAACATCAGAATAGAGGAAAGATGTGAGCCAGTTTGACGATTTTATATATTTTATTTATTTTTTTTGTTTGTTTGTTTTGGGGTTTTTTGGTATGAGAGTAATAAAAAAAGTAAAATAAAAATAAAAATAAAAAAAGGTAAATGTGCTGTTGATCGAAATGGCAAAACACTGGATCAGACTGGCTGCTTTCAGCCAAGAATACAAATCTGAGGCTACATGGCATGATGGAACAACCTTCACCCACTTTTTCTTTCTTTCTTCTTCTTTTTTTTTAACAAAGAATAAAACATTTTTAAAAAATATGTTGGTTTTGAAAAATAATCAACTTTGCGACCGTTCATGCAAGTCCGGTCACCTCATATCACCTTGCCATTGATTCTTTTCCTATAGAACACCACATCCCTGAGGTGTTACGTTTCGTCCAAATCGATCATCTAAATTTGCTTTCAAAACGTTATTTTTTTTATTTTTATTTTTTACTACAAAACCAATCCCTTTTTATATGACTTTGTGGTGTATATTGTGCATTTCACTGAATTCTAACACACAGCCTAATTAATCTCATCCTAGTTTATGGACCAGTGCTCAGTGCTGTCCGTGGTACTTAGGGATTATTATAAACTGCTCGCAGATTTATCTATTTATACGAGTCATGTAAAATTAGCATTCTTATTTGTTTTGAAATTACAGGAATAATTTGAATGAAAAAGCAGCACTGTAGGTGGTCTTCATACCACACCATCATTGATTGTTTTTTTTTTTTTGTTGGTTTATTATATATATATAATTACGGGACAAATATTACATTAATCAGGCTCATGAATGTCCTTCCTGCTGGCATCCATAAGAGCCCTAACAATTATCGAAGTGTTTTGGAAGTTTTATTTAGTGGTTGTTGTTTTTGTTTTTTTTACGTGGAATAAATGACAGCCGTGTTATTATGGTATTGAACGTGAAGCTCCGAGCGGCTGTTTACTGACGCCTGTGCTCTGAAGAGCCTCTATGCTTTTTTAGTATGAGTTGCATAAGTTTCAGTGCAGTTGCCATAGCAACTTCAATGCCAGGGTCCTATAAAAGCACACGAGACCCTAAAAACATGTGGAATGTGAAATGTTAAATGATGTTCACGTAGATAGATAGATAGATAGATAGATAGATAGATAGATAGATAGATAGATAGATAGATAGATAGATAGACAGGGTGAAAAAGGATAAAGTGTTTAATTGCGCAGCCGTTTCCATTCATTGCTCCTGTGTTATTTACTGTATGTGATGGATATATTTCGACCTCAGGTACAGCCTCTTTTGTTCCCCAGGTCAAATGGTGTTGGGAGAAACGAGCTATTGAGATAGAAAACTTTCTTCGTATTCTTTCTTCTTTTTTTTACCGTGTATGCATCGGAAAATCCGAGCGCTCCACCAGCTCTTCTTTTTTTCACACTAATGGGCCTCAGCCAGTAACCAATGCCTAGTAATTACACATTAGCAGCTCTGCCATTTTAGACCAATCCTTAATTGTTTTTCTTTTTGTCTGTGTAATTGTGTCATGTCACATTAGCATTGTTTCCCTTCGTCCTTTAGCTCTCGCCAATTAAAGTGCTGTCCAAGTCGGGAGTAATTACTAAATGGGTTCATCCCCCTGATAAAAACGGACACGATTTGACCCTAAGTGTCCTAATTCACGTTGTCTGTTTAAGGAACTCTCACTAGTGTCATCTTTTGTCCTGTTTAACAGCACTGAATAACCCCCCCCCCCCACCACCACCCACCACCACCACCAACACCACCATTAAACAATATAGGAGAGTGTGTTTTGGATCATCTCCAAACATCCATTCACAAGCCGCTCTCGGCATGAGCCGAGGGAAGCTGGAGCTCCGAAGCACTACATCATCGCTCCGGCGTCTCAGCTCCTTGGAACAATCAGGCCGTAAAACACGGCCTGATTGACACAGACTTCATGCAGAATACAGCTGGGGGCCGGGCTATTCGGGCTGATTACCATCTTCTGGCCAGACTGAGCCGGCAGGGGATGGAGGCAGAAAGCTGGCTGTGCTCTACGGTCCAGAGTTCAGTGCGCGTTAAGCTGTCTCATACACTCTTATAGAGCCTTCATAAAATGTAATGACACACAGTTTAGGTACGCATTTAGTATAGTTTAATGGGAAAGTATAATTAAGAAGAAGGTTAATTCATACATAAGGAGATGAAACACAACCAGAGTTTTTTTCTAATATTATTATTTTTTTCAAAAATTATGACAAGAAAGAAGAGGCGGCACGGTGGTGTAGTGGTTAGCACTGTCGCCTTGCACCTCCAGGGTCCAGGTTTAATTCCCAGCCAGGTTCGATTCCCGTCTCTGTGTGCATGGAGTTTGTATGTTCTCCCCGTGCTTGGTGGGTTTCCTCCGGGTGCTCCGGTTTCTTCCCACAGTCCAAAGACATGCAGGTTAGGTTAATTGGCGTTCCCAAATTGGCCGTATTGTGTGAATGACTGTGTGAGTGTGTGTATGCCCATTCTAGGAGACTTGCAAGCACGAGACAGGCTTCACCCTGGACAAGGGGCTGATCCATTGCAGGGCACACAGACACACACAGGCAATTTGGGAACACCAATAACCCTAATCTACATGTCTTTGGACATGTGGGAGGAAACTGGAGTACCCACTACCTACAAAGCATGGGGAGAACATGCAAGGTCCACACACACAGACCCTGAGGTGGGACTCAAACCCCTGACCCTGGAGGTTCGAGACCACAGTGCTAACCATTACGCCACCACGCCAGTTAATTCATGTTATCACTGGCTTTTCTAGTATCTGTCTATGTATTAACATTTTTTTAAATAAATAATTGTTATTGTTTATTTTAAAGCAGTGTTTGTTTTTTGTTTTTTCTCAAACTAATTTGGCTAAATAGTCATCTTTCATATATGTATTTTGAATTATTGTCAAATTTCTGTGTTATAAGGGAAATAAATAATACTGTATGTTGTGCAGTTAGAGAACAATAATCAAGTTCATTGTGGTTTCACCCTTTTGTTCCACTTTTGACCTTTTAGTTTGCGTTCTCAGTGTTTCCTCGTATCGACCTTGGTGATTCTGACCTCTCCCAACACAATGCTGTCTGAACGATCAGACTCTCTTATTGGAAATATTACAGCTTAAAAATGCAGCTTTATCGTAGCCCTTTAACGAAGCCTGTAATTCTTGCCTCAGGTATTTGGAGTGTTTTTATGTTGTTGTTGTTGTTGTTGTTGTTGTTTTTGTTGTTGTTGTTGTTGTTTTGCTGTCTGGTTGTCTGCAACCCCAGACGCTTTCACTGTGTCCATCATGTTGTGTGTTTGCTGGTCAGGGATGAGTCATGAGCCTTCCTTGGCCTTGCTTATATGCATTTTTATTATGCCTTTATTGCTTTTCTAATCTAGAAGGCAGACCTTGTTTGTATAGGGTGATAAGATGAAATGTGAGAGAGAGAGAGAGAGAGAGAGAGAGAGAGAGAGAGAGAGAAGAATGTTTTACCCTCTCGAGATCCTTGACCTTGTGATTCTGTTCCTCTCATTTAAGTCACAATTAGACAGATCATGAAATCAACCCAAGGGCATTGAGAGACAATTCTGTTCCATTTCCTGCTCTAGAAAATAGTACAAATGATACGACATATATAATACTTAGGAAATATCACTTGAGAAGCACAACTACTGTATGATGCGGTTCTAGTCGCGATGCCGCAGCCAGTGTACTGATGATAACACAACCGTGATGATATCCAGCACAACAGCACTATGTAGCCAAAAGGTGAGGGGAATAAACCACGAAGGTGGAAGATAGTCCTGAGAAACTTACAAGGTTTCATTTATATTTGCACTCACTGTATAACGCCTTATAAGATCAGCTAACTTCTGTAATTGAATCCCAAATAACTTAAACATTAGAAAGCTTGTGGACAATCTCTTGTTCCGCACACCAAGTGGTGCACTTGTTCAGGGATTGAAGAGGGATTTGGAATTCAAGCTTCTTTTAAAGCTAACAAGTTTTGCTTGCTAGCAGAACAACACCGGTACCATGAAGAGAACCACGCGGGTGGTGCAGAGGCAATTCGGAACGACTTACTTAGTTTTAATTAGACAGTGTGATGTTTAAGATGATGTAACCTTATCAGATGTGTGTTCTTGCTGAAAGTGCTTCTGTGTCTGGTCGCACAGACGTACTCTCGCCCACGCTGCGACCCACAGTTAGCGTAATTAACCACCGAACAACATCCGAGACGCCGAGTGATGCTTTCGTCCAATCGGATTGCTTGTTCGAAACTCGCTGTTGTATCATGCGTAATACACGGCTGGCTGCAACACGCAGTGTGTGTGTATTCATCGTTTATCCTGCTTGTAACAAATATATTCTTCCCAACGTGACATGCTGCTTCTCTATGGTTGCGTCTTCATTATTTTTTAAGCAATATTACTGAAAGTACAGAACAACTTGATATTTTCCTACTCTGACTTTATCCTCTTGGGTGAGTCTAATGATTCCTCCTTAATGTTACAAAAAAAAAAAAAAACAGTTTTAATTAGAACTTTGCAATATGATGAATAATGCATGATTCTGTGTAATAAAAGAAACGTTTCAGCATCTCACGAGCCCTGACCTTGCGATTCTGGCACTCTGGCGTTCTCCTTACACAATCAGACAGATCACTAATTCGTTCCGAAAGCATTCGACAACTTTCTCTGCTCCTCCTCCTCGTTCTCTGATGGCACAATAATGCGGCAGCGATGCTCCGCGCTACGTTTCAGTGCCGTCTCGCTGCATATGTAAATGCAGTGCAAAAAAAAAAAAAAAAAAAAAAGGAAAAAGAAAGAAAAGTCATTAAAGCTCCCAGACTTGATAGGAGTTCTGGCGTATCTCTTAGCACGAGAAGAGGGGGGGGGCTGGGGCTGGGGGGAGGCAGAACGAGGTGTCACGCTGCAACCTAAATCAAGACACCTTTATTGATTCCAGTTTAAACACCTCTCCTAAGAATGATTACAATTCTGCCCAGCTCATTCTTTTTTTTTTTTTTTTTTTTTTTTTTTGGAGGACTCAATCCAAACTGAATTATGTTGTATCGTGCAAAGTCTACCTGCACTACATTCAAATCAGTGCCACACTCTACGACTGAATCCTAACGCAGCTTAGCAATACCTCCCCCCCCCACCCCACACACACACACACACACACACACACACACACACACACACACACACACCCCTCCTTCTGAAGCTGTCACCTCAGCACGGTATTAGCAAGAGAGGCCTACGCTTTATGATTGATTTCTCCTATCTAGTGTGTTGGAGTGAGTTTAAATTGATCTTGTCATTTAGCAGTAAATATCATCAGTGCGGGAGGGGTGGGGGTGCGGGGGGGGGGGGATTGGTTGGGGTTGCTGGGGAGGACTCGTAGTGCCTGTGCATGTTCATCGATCTGACCCCTCGGATCAATTCATTTTTCCTCCGTGGTCCACGGCTAAATTACAACCCCGCCGAGAGGAAACGGACAATCTACTCTGAGCACACTTCTCTTTCATTTCATTCTTTCGATCTCATTTCAGCCCTGCGTCCCATCCGAAAAAAAAAAAAGAAAAAAAAAAAAGATAAAGAAAAAGCCTTACCTGTCACAGAACTGGTGTCAAAGCGTCTCATAGATTAACTACTCAGAAAACTGGCGAAGATATGATTAAAACATCCCGTGATTAAAAATGTTCTCATGTGCATGTTCCTGTTTAGATCCTGCATTAGCGGTATGTTTCGAGGGAGGCTAACTGCATTCAGGTTTGTTTTTAAGCCTTTTTTTGAAAGTGAGAATTACTCTGATGAAATGCAAATGTGACAATGAGACGGAGTTAAACAAATGAACGCCATCGCGAATTCAAAATTCGAAAGCATGCAGTATGACATGCAGTGAGATGCTTATTTGACTCTTTGTGACTTTAAATGGGAAGATACAATAGAAACATTCCACTGCAATGAAAACAAATGCACTACCAAAGATATTTCCAAAAAATTATAGGTTTTTAACAACAATTTGTCAATTTGTAAATATTCCAATTTACAAACATTACAAAATAAAATATAATCAAAATAGAAATATATAAAAGATATGAATTCTGCAAAATGTAATTGTAAACAGTGAGGTATAAAAATCTAAAATAAAAATAAAAAACAAGAAGCAATGGATATGGTGTGTGGGTTCAGTATAACAGCAGCAGTATGATTGAAACATAAAGCATGAAAAACTGTAAAATTGTGTGTGTGTGTGTGTGTGTGTGCGTGTGTGCGTGTGTGTGTGTGTGTGTGTGTGTGTGTGTGTGTGTGTGTGTATCCTACTAGTATAAAATAAAGTCCTGACTCACATCGCATCCAGTCAGCGGCTCCGCTCGCCATAAGAAGTGCTGGAAAAGACTGGTTGAGAATCGTCCAATCACATGAGCCCAAATATTTAACAACAATATTGAGTCGCTAAGAACAAAAGTGGGCGGGTTCGGGGCGCACAGAGCTGCGCCCGAAGGATGATTCGACAAAATCCAATCAGAGCTCAGCCTCAGGTCACATGCTTTTCAAAAATGTACCTGCTCACATAGACACTCGTTTGTCCGGCGCCCCGCGTACACCAACACAAATGAACGTAATACAGTTCAGATTTTTTTTTTATTGCAAATTAATCATATTAAGAAATACAGCGGAATATTGTGACTAAATGACTTTATTTCATTATTAAAATTAGTAACTATTATGTTAAATAATTACACATTAAAGGAGCATTCTGCTCTGCCTTACTTTAAGGGGGGCGGCGCCCCTGCGCCCCGTATTGACCGGCCGCCACTGTTCAACACACCATTAATTCATAGTATCTAAAACGGATCTTAGAAACACTCTTACTATGTGTTATTGTGGTTCAACAAAACCACTTCCCTGACCAGGAGTGAACGGTACGAACACGCCAAGAATATACACGTACTGTATGCACTGCTCAACTTCCAGCACAATAAATGAGATAAATGTTGGTATTCTGTTGTTTTGTGCTTGTTTTCACAACATTGTGTTTGCAGCATTTAGTCGGCATTGGCTTGATGTCATTTTATCAAAGTAATTGTAACTTTCAAAAACACTGACCTATAGTAGTAGTGTTTTGGCGGAACGACATCAAAGCCTAATTACAATTACACTGCCAGTCAAAGGCTTGGACACACCTTCTTTTAACTCCATGGTCGTTCCTGATTATTATTTCTTTATACACTGTAAAACAATACTGAAGGCGTTTATCCGAAACACGCAATTATCTCCTCTGAACAGTTGATATTGAGATGTTTATCTGCTACTTCTGCTCTGTAAAGCGTCATAACGGCTCTAATCTGAGGTGCTGCTTGTTAATCTGTGATTTCTGAGGCTGGTGACTCTAAATGAGCTTCTCCTCTGCAGCAGTAAGTTTTGGTCTCGCTTTCCTGGGAAGGTCTTCATGAGAGACAGTTTC
>JAAGKR010006886.1:0-40292 GCA_011419295.1 Clarias macrocephalus
ACTCGAGGATTTTAAACAAGGGCTTGAAACAAAACAAGAACCATAACAATGATTCAGGCACATTCACAGTGATCTGTAATCATTTAACAGTGTTTGAGCAAAAAATTCTGCTGACTTAAATAAGTCATTTGTGTGTCACAGACATGCCATCCAATAAATCAACCATGCTTTGATCTTATTCAGAAATTCTTGCTTTCTGCAGACATACACAAACACTGGAGGATTTTAGGCACAATTGTTCTCACATGCAAGGAAAAACACTTGTTACATGTCTTATATGGGTGTGCTCAGTTTCTCCTCTCTTTAGCCCAACACATCCGCACACACCCCTTACTGTGAGTTCTCACTGTGGTATGTTAGGTATATAGACGACACCCGCTAATCAGACTTTTTCACAGTGAGTCATTGACAAAATTATAATGTTGAGATTTATGTGTGAAATATCAAGAGGTGAAAGAAAGAGCAATGAGCTGTCAGTTTAAACAATATTGCATAGCTATACATACAGTGCATCTTAATAAATCAGAATATCATGGAAAAGATTTTTAGAATTTGATTTAAAAAGTGAAACTCTCATATACTCTAGATTCATTACATGTAAGTGAAATATTTCTATTTCGTATTTAATTTAAATGATTACAGATTACAGCTCATAAAAAAGTGTATATCAGAATAATCAAACTTGTTGTTCCATACAGAAATGTGAAACTTTTAAAAAAGTATCTTAATTTTTGTACTCAATACTCCTTTTAGCAGACATTACTGCATCAATGCAGCATGGAGTTCATCAGCCTGTGGTACTGCTGCGGCATTGCTGAATACAAGGGGGTTCTCCATGGGATTCATGTCAGGGAAGTTGGCTGGCCAATCAAGAGCAGTTATATCATGGTCAGCAAATTTGTGATAGTTTTGGCACTATGGGCAGGTGCTAAGTCCTGCTGGAAAACGAAACTGGGATCTCTATAAAGCTTGTCAGTATAAAAAAGTATGAAGTGCTTTAAAAATCTCCTGGCTGTTTTGACTTTGGACTTGATAAGCCACAGTGGACCAACCCCAGCAGATGACATTGCTCCCTAAATCATCCGACTGTGGAAACTTCACACTGGACCTAAAGCAAGCTGTGTTACTTTACTCCAAACTCTATGGATTTGCTTTTCAAATTAAAATTTTACAATATATGAGTTTCACTTTTTGAGTTAAATTACAAAAAAAAAAACCTTTTACATAATCTAATTTATTAAGATACATTGTACATATAATTAATTTTCAAATATTAACAGATTTTGTTATTTTATGAACATTTATGTCACTCTTCTTTATAAGAATATTCAGCTACTCAAATTATTACAATTCCGGGATATTAAAATGGGGAAAACAATCAAGCAAAATATAAAATGTCAAATAAGAAAAAGAAAAAAATGTTTACAGTGGATATAAGGCTTATGTGATTGAATTTGTTTCATATTATTAACCTTTTTGTAAACAATTAGTAATCAATATTTGAAAATATATAGGTTAAACAATACAAGAATGCATTTTATAATATTAAATATTTGAAGACACAGTCTGCACAAACACACACACACACCCACACACACCAGCCAGATTCATTTACTAATTCAACTAATTGTCAAGAATGAGGTGGAAGTGAATTTTCCTGGCCTGTGTATGAGAGAAAGAAAAAGACCCCTGCTGGTCATTGTTTGTTTGAATGATTGACAGGTGTGTATCACAGCATGTTAACACAGTCAGTAAGGCAGACACACACACACAAACACAAACCACTTGAACCAAACACACCCTGCTCGGGCCCTGTGGTGAAGCTGTCAATCATTCTGAATTGTAACACCCAGGGTCTGCACTCCTTCAGTGTTTCCCTTACTCCACCTCCAATTTATAAGACCCCGCCCCCTGTGTGTTCCCTGCTGGGTGTGATTGACAGCTTGACTGTGAGAATGGATGGCGCTCTGGGAAACCTCCCTCCTCCCCTGGCTCGGTCTTGGCCTGGTCTTGCCCTGGTGCTGTGCTTGGCTCCCAGCGGATAACGCTAAGCTTATTAACCACCGGTGGTCATGTTTCGCCATAAATCATACAGACCGATGCTGACATGAGCATGAAAACCGAACCTGCCACACGCCAAACGGTAAGGTTCTCTCTCCTTTTCTGTCTGTTCACAGAAAAGGAGACAGATGGAGGGAAAGCAAGAGACGTGTTGAATGAGTATGTGTACAGCAGGACTCCCTCAGCCCCTTGGGTGTTTTCTCTTTGAGTCTGGAATGTCTCGCCTTGCTGATTGTTCTCTGGGCCTTTGAGCAGATCTCTGAAAGGACCACTGGAGTCAGCAGACTTTTTGAAGGCTGCCGCTCTGAGGCTCCCAAGACGTCCCTGAAGATGGAAGGGAACCTTTTCACAGCGGTTTTTAATTATTGACATGCAGCAATCCAAATACGAACAGTTAGCAAGATCTCAACTTATACCAACTGTTCCTCTTCAAACCAACAGTTTCTGATCAGAACATTCTATTGAGTGGATAAGTTTTAGTCACCCTCTGACCGGCATGATTAAGGCTAATGGATTAAAAATAAGTCTTGTTTTTAACTATAAAGGACTTTCAATTGATTTTCAATTGAATCGCATACTGCGCTCAGCCATGCATTTGGCTCATAAGGAATATCCAATCCCATTAAACTTGAACAAAGTTGTTGGTCCATGCCTTACACAGAATACTCCAATCATTCACTAGGAAGTGAGCAGGAAAATCACTTTAATCACAAAAGAAGAGGAGGGAGTCATTTGTCAGTGCTTGTTGCCTTGTCCAATCATCTGAATGTGAGCAATTTGTGCACACGGTTAAAGACATCATAACATGCTTCACTGAAACTGATCGATGACTAAGCAGTTCCCTGAGCAAATTCTGGATTCTCTTTTATTAAAGGACATTTTTTTGATTATTTCTCTGTAGTTTCTCTATGGTTTTGGATTTCTTGCCAAACAGGAAATAGTGGTTGAACTCATGAATTTAGATTTCTGACGCTATCAGAAAATGTTTTATTTAAACAAATTACAATTTTGATTCAATTACATTTAAACAAAAGGTTTATCATTAAGAAACACCTTTATATTTTGGGCAGATCCATATGTTACTATTTATTTGAATTCAATTCACACACAGAAATCATTTAAAATTCTGTATTAAAGCTACAGGTTAATAATTCAATACATTAATTAAACTAATAGTGACTGTAATCTATACTCTATCATGACGCATTGCTTTAATATATGGTTTTGGCTTCATTGGAAAAAAATATATTTGCATATGTAGCTAAAATAGTAAAGTAGCTTTAAAAAAGTAAGGTTGAATTATTGCTTTGTAAATTGAATCATTGATTTTAATAAGAAATGAAAAGTAAAAACCAATGTAAACTACAATTTTTTTTAAAGTGGATTCAGATATTTAAATTCCAATATTTATTCTGGTACTGAAGATATTATTCTGGTTCATCAGAGTGATCAGAAGATGTTGACAAGTTATTTTATACCACAACAGCTTTGACAGGAGTTGAGGTAGATATAATTGGTTTATATTAATGTCCCTGTTCCAATATGTGATAATTACTATAGTTATGGATTATTCATATAAACTTCTAGACCAGCTGTTCAGCATAACAAAATAATGATGATAATAATAAAAATTTAAACATTACGTTATTTTTTCTTTTTCTGTAACATTTGTTTAACCTTCTGAAAGTGTCCTGACTTTGTAAAAATAAAAGGTAAATCTGTTTGTTTTGTGTAAGTTTATCATCACAGGAAAGAGGAGTTTTCCCTTTGTGGTTTGACTGTAACATGGCAACATGGCATGTGTTTTTATGTTTTATTAACTTCAACAAAGAGAACAAAAAGAGAGGCTGGTAAGAGCAAGAGCTAACATGCCTTGTAGACATTCCACAACATTAAACATAGCTGTAAACTGATTTCATTCATTTCATTCATTCATAAATAAAAAAAAATTAATCATTACCAAAATTACACAACAGTATACAATGTTATTGATTAAATAAATAATTAACATCAGGGTGGTAAGAGTAACTTCGCTTCACATCAGGCAGCATCACAAAATCCTGTTGCTGATTATTTCCAGCTAACAAACTAAGTAACAAACACTTTTTTCTGCATTAATGAATATCAATTTACATTAATACACATTAAGCAATGTTAAAATAGTGACCTGTATTAATTCATACTTGCTTAAATGTTAATGAAATGTACCTGCACTGACTATTTAATTAATCTATGACTTAAAATAATCTAAATCAATGAACACAAAATATTTAAATTAGCAAGTTCCAGTAATTGATTATACTTATGCTGTTCTCTGAAACATTTATATATTTTGCAACATTGTTCATTTTGCCCATTAATGTAGGTCTTATCTACCTTATTGATGAATGTAATTTTTTATGCTTTTTCGTTTAATTATTCGGAAATGCTCATGAAATGTTAATGTTAATGCTTTAATTAATGTGAGGTAAATAAATTTTAACTTAGAGTGTTAATTAATAAATAAAGGGTAGTAAAGGAAGCGTGACTCTGGTGTGGCTCTTTGGTTGAATGCTGCTCTGCAGCAGCCATCCATCTCAGTGGCAGGGGGCAGGTGTGTGTAATGTGTGTTTGAATGTGAAATGACGGCCGATAAATCCATTTAGGCTTTGATTAGATTACAGTAGGGCAGGATGAATGGGATCAGCTAGAGGGCTGACAGAGAGAGAGGGAGATCCTGAGAGTTGGGGTTCTAAATGAAATGGCCCCGGTCCATTCACTGACTCCAAAAACTTCCTTCCTCTCCTCTTTCATATTGATAGTGCTCCCAAAAGGGGGGATGCTTGTGGGAAAGGGGTCAGGGAGCATATGAGTGCATTTTTTTTTTTGGGTGGTTGTCTTACTTTCTGTTTATATCTGTAGCTTTCTTTTTCTTTTTCCCCACAAGAATTCTCCATTGGGAAGACTACATTTACTACATTAAAATCTCTGTTGATTTTTTGAGCTTTTGAGATCCTGGCTCTGGAATACAATCACATTTCAGTGCTACCAAATTATTCCCATCTTTAATTAATCACCATATTTAGAAGTTCAAACAAGGTCACTAAGTGAGTTAGAGGATGTAAAACAACAAGAGGTATGTACTGTAGGTACACCAGAAAAAAGACTTAGAAACAATGCTCTAGATATTTAAATGACAGTGAATGCCTCACACTGTATTTCAACCATGAGTGGCAAGCATTATGACACCATTATAACAGACTGACTTGCTCAGATGTTGTCATTCACATTGTTTGCGAAGTTTTGTTTGCCCTAGTTTTTGTTTCACCTGCATATAATTGTCATTTTGATTTTAATTATGAAGTACTTGTACTTTTATTGTGCAATTAAATATTAAATTATATATTAATAATTATATATTAATAATGTTAATATTTTTGTAGATTATACCCTAATAGTATGCTTCTGGCTTGCTCATTAGGGATAAACTGTTCAAGCTATTTCAAGCTGCTTTGCAGCAATGTTTATCATTAAAAACGTTAACACAATTAAATGAAATTAATTCTTAAAAGGCCATTAGCTTCAGCTTATTATTAGAGCATCTGTTTTCCAGATTGCATGGAATGTAAGACTACACACTACTATTTAAGTAAAGGGCAGAATTTCCACTCAAGTAAATTTGTTGTTAAACAAAAATAAAGAATGGTAAATAATGTTAAAAATGTATGTTTAAGGTTACACTACTTAGAATTACGTATTAACAAGCAGTACATAACAAGCACAATTTAATACAGTAAAATGAACATAATATCAATATCTAAATGCAAAAGTATATCATGAAAAAACAAAAAACAAATAATAAACAACAAAATTAAAACAATTGCAAGACCAAGAACAAACTAAATCATAGATTTTACATAGAGAAACTAATCAAACATTAAAAAGTACAAGTGAATGCAGTTAGAAACACACAACAGTGAGGTGCAGCGCATACTAGACAAAAGTCCTTGGCACAAAGACACAATACAGTACAAAATGCTAGTTACTTTTACCATCCCAATGTTGATTGTTTTCCAATAATAGCATGTCATACATTGCTTTATTCTCCTTATACCAAAACAATTTGCCACTACTAACAAATCTGAATAACAAATTACAGAATGGAATCTTCATAACTTCAAAACTTTAAAGTTGTGGAACATCCATGAAATAAGTGTGAGCAATGAACCATCTTGTGATCACATACATTTTACCAGATGCTCTGTTAGACCCAATCGTGGTGTTAAAGGTGTGTTTCAGCACTCATCACAACCAAACATCATCATCATCATCCTCAGCAGGAAATGTCTGTCAGAGACGATGAGTGATTGATGTCCAGAGTGTTATTCTGATGACTTCCTTGAATGGATAGTTCACCTCCTCCTCACCTACCCGTGTTGCATGTATTTACACAATTACACAAACACATGATTTGCTGCCCATCATATTTGTTGATAGCAAATTATGCAACTGCATCTCAAGTTTTTAGTGAATACGCCAAGAGTATAGTTTTGTTTATGGAAAAAAGGCATTATATAGAAAAATTATTGCACACTCAAGGTTTAGTAAAGGTCCAAATAGGCTTTAGAGGAGTAATAAAATAGTGATGGAAACACAGAGAGAGAGAGAGAGAAGGGGAGAGAGAGAAAGAGATTCATATTCATATCATTTCTGGACTGCCTTTTAATTTACAACCGCCCGAAACACATTCCAGACAGAAAGAGAAGGTGTATGTGTGTGTAATCCTACAAAATGATATATTCTTGGTTTCCTCCCCTTGTAGCTTAGGGTAAATGTCTCAGACAGTCTTTTAGAGTCTCATTTCCGACTACATGTGATTAACAGCTACACATGCTCATGTTCAGTTGTGTGTGTGTGTGTGTGTGTGTGTGTGTGTGTGTGTGTGTGTGTGTGTGTGTGTGTGTGTGTGTGTCACTCTTCAGTCAGACTGTGGTATGTGTTCCAGGCACTCACCTGTTTCTGGTCAACGCCCTTTCACACACACTCATTCACACACACTGAAGAGGAACCACAGCGATCCAGGTGTGAACATATTCGAATAGTTAGCGCAAGCAGGAAGTACACACCTTCATTGAATCTGTTTCTGTTTTTTTCCTGTTATTTAATAGCTCTTTCACCCTAAGGCTGAGAGACAGAGAGATGGATTTAGGCTTTGGGGATGAGACACCTTTTGAAAATGCACTTTTAAGGGCCTTTTTAAGGCTTTTGTCTTCCTCTTTCCTCTCCTCTGTCCCTCTTTTTCCCCTGTGCTTTTTGTCTCGAGGTGCATTTGACCCCTTAGTCACTGCCTGAGGTGTGCTCCACACGCCACTAATGGATCGCTTACACACAAACACACAGTTTGTTGATGTGTGTAAGTAAACAGGGAGCTTCTTCAGGATGCCATTGTGGTGTGAGCGAATGGATTAAGCCGCTGTCATGAAGCGCGTAAACACACACGTGCACAAGCATCCCATTGTAACAAGCTTTTAAGAGATCAAAACATTACATACTGCATAATATTAACATTGATGGCATAGTTTAAAAAATAGTGGTAGTGCTTTAAAAGACACACATCCACATAAATAAGCAAGAGATCTTTCTCCATTTAACACATCTCTCATGCTATTATTTCATATGAACTGCAGACTGGATGCTTTTCTGTACTGAACATGCTAGAATTGCACATCTATAAATTACTATAAAGTACTTCATCTTTTATATGAGAACTGAAGTGATGTGGTCCTTTGTAGGTACATGGGGTCTATTTTTTTATGTTCCCAGAATCTGCTTTAATAGATGAACGGTTTTGTTGTGTGACATTCCGGTGAAACCACATTTTGCATTTAAATAGTAATATATACATGAAACTCACAATGGGAACTCCTTATGTTTCTCTTATATCCACAGGCCTTTCTTACAGCTTTTTTGCAATTACTGAAAATGTGTGTTAACAGCAAAGAATTATATGAATAATATGTGACTATATGATACACTAGGATTTATTTATTTTTGTTGAGTTTTTAAAATTTAGATTAGTAAAGAATTATTAAATTTCTTTATTGAGTAATGAATAGTTATTGTGTTTTTAAAATAGTTATGTATGCAATTGTTATTCCTATTACCATTGAAATTATGTAATTAATTTCACATAACATACTGATATTTAGTTTAACATCTTTATTTATTTAAAACATCTAAGAAGCTGAACAACTCCTCATCAATCATGTTTATATATATTGATGAGGAGTTGCTCATCTTAATTCTGCCCATCTTGCTCATCTTAATTCTAATGTGTTATTTTTTATAATAGAGGTTTAAAACGTACATAATTTCACATAAGTTTTGAGAGTAGATTTGGGGAAGGAATCTCTAGTGTCAGTGCTTTATAAGCATTTTGACATGGATAATTTTGTAATAATTTAAGTTGACTTAGCGGTTATCTTCAAGAGAAAGATAAGTAAGATTAAATTACTTTTAGTTATGAAAATTACTTTTCATAGCTGCTTCAACACTGCAATGTTTCACGTACATTCCATAAATGGATAAACAATATGATGCTTTGTTATTAAAATAAATAATTGTAAGCGCCGACAAATTGCAGAGATGTTAAAACAATTAAAAAATTAAAAAGGTGCTCACTGTAAATGATTGTAAAGGTTTGTATACTTTCCAAGAACAGCATGAACACTAGTGTTTTATTGCATATATAATAGTTAACTTTTTAGTAGTAAACTATGTATCATTTGGAACAGTTTCCTGCCAAAACCTACAGTGATAGCGAATCCTAAGAATCACAATTTGGCAACATTCATATTTATTTCAAATAAAATAAAAAGATGAGTCATAAATTTCAATCCTAATGTATTGTGGAAAGTTGGACAATCATCCAAGCATGATGTTACATATTGCTGTAATTGCTAGGAATCCAGCTATTATGCATAATATAGCTAATGTGTAATATAATATTTTTTTATAATTTTAAACTTGTTGAATTACTTTATTGTTTTCTGTTTTTTTTTTTTCTATTCTCCTCAGAGGAAGCAAAGGCCTCAGGGGTCACCGTCTGAGGTCATGAGGAGTCACCTGAACAAAACCTGATACCCGTTGGGTGACACGGCCCTCTGACAGATAAGGAAATGAGATGGGTGACTGGCCGCTGCTAAAGCCTTTTGTAACACACACACCTACACAGACTCACATATGCACACACCTAAGAACCTATACAATACCCCAAGGGGGTCAATATGTTCTGCCTCAAAATGCTATGTCCTTCTCTCATCTTAGTTACCTCTCAGGTCTACCCCAGTGCGCACGCGCCACACACACACACACACACACACACACACACACACACACACACACACACACACACAGAGTGATGATAGGCAGTGCTTAGGAGGAGGGTAAGACCAGTATTATCAAAGCAGCACGTCCATGAGACGAGTGTGTGAGTGTTTTGTATGTTGGAGTGGTGGTCCAGAGATGATGAGAGATGGTCTGAAGTGAGTCTTGCTTCCAGGTCAGTGAGGACTTCCTCTGTAATCTTTTCCATATTATCCCTTAGTCAGTGCTTATGGAACTGTCCTTAGTGGCTAAATACATTCTAGATGAATAGATAACAGACTTACTCGAATGTAAGCCTCACCCCAAATGTAAAAATGTGTAAGAATCACACCATCACAAAGTCTCTTTAGTTATTAATGTTAACCGTCAATACAATATGGCCAAAAATCGAACATTTGAAAAATCGTGTAAGTAAAACAGTGTAAAATACACTGAAAGAAAAAAAAAAGTACACTGAAAGAATGTGGTTAATCTGGTTGTGTAAATTGGTTCCATGTAATTTAATTGAATTACACAAATTTTAACTTATTTGTTTTGCAATAATAAGATATGAGATACGATAAATCTTTATTAATCCCAAGAGAGACTGCAGACAGTATATGAATTGATTGGACTTACTCTAAGTAATTAAATCTACTAATTAAAAACACCTTTAAAGTACATTTTGGATAAGCATTTAAATCATATTTTGATGATGAACATCTTATTTTTATTTTATGTAAACTATACATCAGATACGTTCTCTGAAATCTGACCAACCTCTTATTTATTTCTAAATTTTAATTTTAATTGTTTTACGTTTTTGTAATTGTGTGTGCACCTTTTTTAAAGTAAAGCATTCATCATTCTAAACAGTTCGTCATTGTTTTTGATAAGAACCATTCGGCTTTAAGCTAGAGTCTAAAGAACTAACCGGACCTCAACCTTGTCTTCACCTCAAACAGGAAGTGGATATTGCTGTGCTGATGGATGTGTGTGTCCCTCTTTTCTTTCAGCCAGGTGAACACTTTCGCTCTGACCCCGCTGCTGCTTCTACGAGCTGTGATCTGCAAACGATGAGTGACGAGGGGTTAGAGAGACAGAAAGGGATGGGGTGACTGCTTACCACTGTGTGTGTGTGTGTGTGTGTGTGTGTGTGTGTGTGTGTGTGTGTGTGTGTGTGTCCACAAACCTACAAAACCACAATTGGTTTTCTCCAATCTTTCCATTAATATTTTAATGAATGAGTCATGTCGAATGCTCAAACCTGATTTGTTGGAAGGTGTTTATAAATATAACAATATTTGCGACTGTAATTCAAATGAGACATTTACATAAATGCTGTTTCCATAGTAACAGCTAATTCAGCTCAGATAGACTGGCAGGTTTACCTGATAAGTGGTAAGAGGAACAACTCATTCTTTCTCACACTCATTTTCTATACCTATTATCCTGAACAGGGTCAAGGGAGGCATGAATGTTATTCCAAGGGACTTCAAGCACTAGGCAGGGTAAACCCTAGATGGGGTGCCAATTCATCTCAGGGCACTCGCATACACACTCGCAAACTACTTGCAATTTAGAAATGCCAGTTAGCCTAATCTGACTGTTGGGGGAAACAGGAGTAACCGTGAGAACCCGCCAAACACAGGGAGAGCATGCAAACTCCACGCACACAGACCAGAAGGTGGGACTCGCACCCTTGACCCTGGAGGTGTGAGTCGAATGGGCTAATCACTTAAACTATGTAGCAACAAAGTTATAACCGATGGCAAATTAAATAAAATGATAAATTATAAACTTTTGAATGGTAAAACCAGACATCACACATGGATTTTGGCTCATTTTCTCAATGGCCTAAAGTGTTTTATCCCATACTTAATAAAAGAGTCTGAGATTTAGGTGAGTTTTCTCATTAAAGTAAAGGGTCTAAAGGAAACTTTAGGATCTGCAAATGCACCAAAGCATGGAGTGATTAATTGTCTACAAAAACAGGCCTGAACACTTTCGGCAGGCATTTTCGGGATATTCCAAGTCTGCTGAAGTAAAACGATCCTTCAGGTGCATGTGATTTCACACACTGATCAAAGTGACTCTGATGCAGCTCTAAGCATCAGAAACACGACGTTACCCCCTGCAGCGAATTGGTGTAGAAGAGTCTATGGAACGTCTGACTGCTTTGATGGTGCTGCTTAATTAAAATACATTTTAGACACTGTTTTTTACTTATTAGTTTTTTTTCCCCTATGATGTGGGCTGAGGTCTGTCAACTCTAAGACAGTGGTTTAAAAAAAGGCTTGGTTCTTTAATTAGAAAATTGTCAAGTCTATACAGATACAGAATAACCACCAAGGTATAAAAAAAAAAAAACTTGAGTAGAAAAGTAAAAAAATAAGAAACTTGATTTATGTTTACAAATCAATTCCTAAATTGTGTCTGCAACTCTTGAGGTGTGTCTTTGGGGGAGTGTGTGTGTTTGGGGGAGGTAAGTGTGTGGCAGAGCAACATGCCCACACATGCAGACAGAGGTGGAAGCTTCCTCTGGTATCCTGAGTCTCTCAGCTATTAAAATTAATAACGGGATTTGCCAAACACCTTAGATGGGGAATGCCTCTCTGAATTGTCGCACTCTTCTTTTTTTCCAGAACTTTCTCTTTCATAACTGTCTCGATCGTTTTCCTCATTCTTTTAATCTAGTGTTCTTACTTCGGAAGAACTAGCGAACGTTTTTCAACAGGACAAGAGAGAACAAGGTGATGTGAAGAGGAGAAGGAAACTGAGAATAAAATAGAGACGAGGTGAGGAGAAAGGAAGAGGGAAAGAGAAGGCAAAAGGTCAAAAGGTCATCCTAATGGATTAGTCAAGACCACTAATCCAGGATTCAAACTAGCCACCCTAAGCCTCTGTTTACACTCCGGACATCTTATTCTTTCCTCTGAACAAGTGCTTTCAAAGGAGCAACATATATACACGGCCAAGAGGCTGTGTTTCCGAGCTGATTCAAGATAACACTAAAAGAAAAAAAATAAAACCTAGACCTTTTAGTGATCTGTTCTGGGTCTTTAAACTGAGTCCATGGATTATCTCTTCAAGCATTATTTGTAAAAAAAAATTAATACTATCAATTGAAAACTACTTTTCTATCAGTATAGGAGTATGATTAGATACTGCGTAACATTATCCAGACATATCATCAAGTTCTAGGATAATTAGAACATTTCATTACAAACAAAAATGATATCCTGGAAATTGGAAATTATCCAGGAAATAATAAACATTTCGACAACTGAAAATCTTGGAATAACTTAGCAGGAATGTTTAGAAGTGAAACTTAAAAAAGCAGAAGACCAATGTCCAAAAGTGGCATTTAGAAAAATATTACATTTATAAATTTTTATCTGTTGACTCGTGTGGTTCTAAAAAGGATCTAACTGTCTAATGTGCAATCAAGTTTTTCTTTTATTAAATTACAGGATTTTAGGCTGTTATTTGGTTTGTCAGCTCCTGGATTGTTGAATGAACCTGGCAAGCAGTTAGGTGTTTTATTGCTTTTGCTAACTCATGGCTGTTATTGAGGTATGTCAAGAAGGTTATGTGATGCTGGTGGTCTAATACATCTGCTGAGAGACAGACAGAGAGAGAGAGAGAGAGAGAGAGAGAGAGAGAGAGAAATGTATATATACAAAGGAAAAATATTGAGAATGGCACAACTGCTCTACTCTCTGGACTAGCCTATGTTTTTTTTTTTTTAATCTCCATTCATTTGATTGTGCCTTACTTAAGTCTTATTGTCTTACTGGAGATCACCACATCATCATAAAGACTTATTATTTTGCTTCATAAGCTCATAACGTGACATTAGTGATTATCATTGGGGAAAATTATCCATCCATCCAACCATCCGTTCTCCATAACAATTATCTTGTATATAGTTATAAATTGCTATGATAAAGTCTGGAAATAAGAACCGTCACTTCATAATGCAAAGATATGCACAATAATGAGAAAATAGCATGTGTACAGCTATTTAGATAACAAAATAGCTTGGTAGCGTAACATGATATTAGAATTTGTGAACTGTAAGGTGAGAATTATTAGCCCATATCCCACTAAATACTGTACATGTACATTCTTTAATTTTTTATGACTTTTACGATAAAAAATGCTGACAGAAACAAACTTGATGTTGCATATTTTATATACTTTTTATAGACCTATAGCATGTCTAGCATATTTAATATCGTTACGCATTACCCTAGCCTAATAATAGCAAGAAGTTACAAACAGGTTCATAACATTTCAGTCAGAATTCACTTAAAAATTTATATTAATATTAATTATCTTAGTAATGTTTTATTGCCCTAAAAGGCTAATTAAACTGTGAAGATAATCATTAATGTGAGAAATACCTGTAGTGTATGCGCCATCATGGTGGATCTGAAGCAGCCGTTACAGCGACCGTTACCTTTTAAAAATCTCAAGCAGCGCGAGACGCATGATTTAACAAGCTCGAGACGTGTTTTAAATACTGTGTAGACGTTATTTAGCATAATTGGCTAATAAGAAAATCCTGAACAAATTAACAAAAAGTCTGCTTTTAATAAGAAATAATGGATAAAAATGCATTTACATTTAAATGGTTAGTGAACAAACAAACAGGTGGGGAAAGAGGAAATTTTGGCCTGCCGGTTAAAATGTTTGTGAGATGACAGTAAGTAACGTTAGCTGAGGACTGAGGGAAACATTAGTTTATTCTATTACATAGATAAAAATGTCAAATATTTAAAGTCATTCCCAGCTTTACACCTTTTTTGAATTATAAAATTAATTATGATATAATAATACTTAAAATATTGATAATATCTTCATACAGCGAGCCTAAATTCTGACATAATTTTGTGCTTAAATATGCTCAAATATGAGTCTTATTTATAGCTTATTTATTTGAGTTTCAGTTGAGCGTCTGAATATTATAGAAAAAAATAGCAACCGTTTCACAGCTCCTTGCGAAGAAAATGAAATTAAACGGGCATAAATGAAACTGGCAGAGGCAGCACCAAACTTAATTGTATAAAGAAAAAGTTAACAAATAAATAAATGCATGAATAAATTAATAAATGAAATACCTGCACAGCTGCAATATATGCGTACATATAATTAAAAGGCAAATAACTATATTAGGTTTTAGAATAAATTTCATGATGCAAATAATCTACACTAAAAATAAGTTTGTTTGCTTGTTTGTTTTCATTCATTCATTCCTTCCAACTGATTAGATGGTTCGGAGGGGGGAAAATGCCGGGGATTTATTTTGTGTATCTGATTCATTTGTTCTTTACGGACTCTTTCTCTCTCCCACACTCTCTCTTCCTCTCTCTCTCTCTCTCACTCTCTCACACACACCCACACACACACACACACACTGGGAGAGAGAAAGAGAGAGAGAGCGCGCGCTTGTGATTGGCTACCTCTGCTGATTCTCTCTCTCTCCCTCTCTCTGCTCTATAAGTTATTCCCATCCCCAATGATTTATCAATGAGCTCTTCATGATTTAGGAGGAAAAACCTTTCTCCATCAGTTAGTATTTAGTAAAGGATGAGAAGACGGAACAGTGCACACCTTCCTGCAGGAGGATAACACGCCCAGAGTGCTTACGTTTTATATCATCATTCATTTTCTTGTTATCTTGCAAGTAAATTGCAGGAATTATTTGTGCCTTACTTTTTATGGCAACATTTAGGTAAGTAGTATAACCCTTGTAATTCAGTCATATGCTACTTTTTTACTCTTTAAGTTTAGTTCTGCACTTGATCTGCAAAGTCTATATAAATCTTATTACACAGGATCTGGAGCTTAAGATCAGATTCACGGTATAAAACGCGGCAACGGCGGCATCGCTGTTCTTTTCTCAATCAGACAAAATTATAGAATTTTTATGTTTTTGCCAAGTTGACATTTGACATGCTCGTCATTAGCCAGATATAATAACCAAAGCATTTTCTACCATATTCTTTCAATTTGCTAGAGAGTAACATTGCTATCTGGTCTATACAGCTAATAAATGCAAAACATGCCTACAGTTTTATCGTTTTATTTGCAACAGCATGTCTATGAGTATTCATAACACCATGTATTTACAAATAAACTAAAGTTAATTAAGCTGCATTAATTTAATTTAATTAATTGCCAACATTGTTTTGTTAAAGTCCGCTATCATCCAGTCATGCTATAAAATGCATTTTAATAAACAGAACAAATGATCAAGTATAAGGAGGTGATATAGAAAGTTAAAAGCTAAAAAGGTTTACGCAAACGGCATTACGCATGCGTATATACACATAGCTAGTGAATATGGTTGTTCATGCAAACAGGTCGCAGAGAAGATGTTGAGCATGTTCAATGTCCCAATGTTCCAACTGTACACAGGCTACTCTATAAAGTCGGATGAAAGACATGCTAGCGCATGTAACTTGTAAAACTATTTGGCATACCTGTCAGTTTCGTCTTGCGCGTTTGGAGCAGACGGAAAGTGCCAGGCATGTTTTTTTTTTCTCTTTATGAAAACTAACACAACTTTTTATACATCCTCCTAGCAACCTGATGAAACGAATCCACCTCCTATAAAGAGCTTGGACGCTTGGTGGTTGTTTTTTACGCTCTTGACAAGAAAGACGTGTTTTTTTTTTTTTTTTGTTGTTTTTTTTGCTCGGTTCTTATGCTTGATGATGATGTTTGGGAGTGAAAGTGGCGTGGTGTCGGCGCTCATCGCGCTCCTCCGCTCCGTGGTTCCGGCGCTGCTGCTGCTCGCGCTGTCGCGGCGGCTATGGGCGCTCAGGTGGCGCGCAGCCCGGGACAAGACATGCGCGCTCCCGCTACCTGAGGGCTCCATGGGGTGGCCGCTGATCGGAGAGAGCTTCCACTGGCTCTTTCAGGTAAGATTAAGTTTAGATTAAAATGATCACATAAAAAACGTCAATGTGGCGCATTATATGAGTCCTACCCAGTGCTGAAATAAATAAGCATCCAAAAGGTCTCCCAACATAGGGGACATTAACATGTTTTAGCAAAATGAAATTTTATTTACATCACATCTCGTTATTTCTTTGTAATTAAACTTGCAGTTGTCTCTACAGATCATGATGAACTTGTTCATGAAGAACACTCTGTATTGTAACGTGCATGAACTCGTGTGAACTTTTATTTTAACACTGGGGATTTTGCGGTGCGCACTACCTGTGTGATCGTAGCGCACACTTTTCTCTGGTTTTGGACATAATCCAAATGCCGGATGCACTGGATCAATCTTCATGCACAAAATAGAGCAAGACGTTTTCTTGTGTTTATGCCCAATTTAACACTAGTGAGTTTTTATTAAAAGAGCATAAATCTCAGTGTTGGTATTAGAATCTCTTGACACTTGTGGTCTAAAACTCTAATCTACACATTTCCTAAAATGTTTCTTTATAATATTCTATCTAGTAGTCCCATATTTAAAAATACAAAAATACAAAGTCTTACATTACCACCTGAAGTGTCAAAATGATCTATTATACTATCCAAATGCACTGATATTAAGTGTTTATTCAACGCTGGGGATTTTGCTGTGTGCACTGTATGATGCTGGCTTTATTCCAGGACAAAACTTAGTGCGGTTTTGGACAGAACCCAAATTATACAAGTGATCATAACCTTCCTTGTTTCTTTTCCCTCTCTCACTTTCTGAGAGCACATTATGTCTCAGTCTCACTTTTGCAAATTTGTAACTTTTTAAACAACTCTGTTTGCCTGAAATGTTACAAAGGTTAGGACTGTGGTTGGGATAAGATTAGGGTTTGCCTGTTTTCTGATGACTACATCCGGGAAAAAAAAAAAAAGAACATGATCGAAGGACATGGTCCATACTTGTATCAATTTCTATGAATTTCCCACGAGATCAGGTCGGTCACAAATGCATTTATTAATAGGCAGCATTAAACCCCTTAATATGTGGATACAATACAATGATACATTTGCACTGTGCTGTTATAGAAAAATAATGAAGGACGCGGTGGTGTGACGCACCTAATTATTACTGTTACGTTACTGTTACTGTTATGCTACCACCCTAACAGTGTTACCAACAATTAGAAACTAATATTTAAGAGCACCAAATGTTAGTTTCATCCCTTGGAGTTGCATTTAATATTGTAATAATCTGTAAGTTACTATTTGTGTTGTAACAACTATAAGTTGTTACACCAGCCTTGTCCACCAGCCTTGTTTTTTTCTTGTTGATTGAAATTAAAAAGGTAAAACCCAGCTTATCATTTAACAGAAAAACTGCTGAACACAAGCCCATCTGTCCAGAAGCCATCCCCTGCAACAAGAACTTACTGAGCATTACAACATCCTTATATTGCAGTCTTAAATAGCCTATTAGTTTTCTTTTTTCGCCCACACAATCATTTGATTTGCAGTTGGCACACTCGTCAGTCGTTATAGAAAAGTGATTAACCTGCTCTGACCAATCAGGTTTTAAAATTCAACAGACTTGTTGTACATTTCCTAATATACCACCCATTACCCACTAAGGAATCCTTTATTTTGAGTACCATAGAGCACATATGAGTATGGGCTCAGCAGCAGTCTCTTACCTAAAACACTTTGAAATTATTAACCAGAACTAACCACAGCAGATACACCAGCATTAAAGACAGGGATAAAATATGTTAAGATAAAAATTCTTAAAGTGTTATTTGTCAAGTTGTCATTAAGTACTACTAGGGGGTTTCAAATATGAAATCTGTTAAACTAAAAATGATTAACCCAAGTACAACTGATAAGTATTTAACAATTTGTTGTTACTGAATTGAAAACAAGCAAGCAGATAATGGCAGTGTACACCAATCAGTCATAGCATTAACACAGATTATCAATTATATACCAGTAAACTGGTGACAGGATCATGGACACCCAAGGCTGACTGATGCCTGGAGAGACAAAAGGCCAACCTGTCAGGTCTGATCCCATAGAAATGCTAATGCAGCACAAGTTACTGAAAAAGAGACTGGCCACAATAGAAAGGCACCAGAACACTCAGTACACCACAGCCTGCTGCATATTTGGCCCAGCACACAAAGGCTGCCATCTTGGTCTCTAAGTTCCTCAGATCGAGCACTCATGGGATGCACTGGGTAAACATGTTCAATCCACAGAGACCCCTACAACCAGATACCACAATGCCACCACCCTCCTGGGGCTGTGCGGAGACAGAGAGGCCAAAGCTGTCCCGTTGGCACAAGGCGAGCCTAAAACCTAGGTGGTTATAATGGTAATGCTTTTATTGTTGCTGGTCGGTGTAGGTTTAGGTGTAGGTTTTTTTTATGACATCATTATACCCGTGTAATTACGGGTATAATGATGCACACTTAAGGCATATTTGAACATTAGCCTGGCATACATTAACCTTAACTTACTGCTGGATTTTTGTGCTTGCAAGTAATATTTCACACAATGTATTAAACATAATAATAATAATAATAATAATAATAATAATAATAATAATAATAATAAATGTACAACACATAGTAAATAGGGTACTATTGCCATTACAGACTTGTGTGTTTAAATACTACATATGTTTCCAGCTACTGTATGAGAACCTTCATGCCATGGTCATAAACCTATCTCAGAGTGATGTTTGGATAATTGTCAATAGGTCAACATCCAGAGAGAGAGAGAGAGAGATTATTGTTTTAGCTCTCTAGTATTTTGCTGAAATCATTGGACATCATACTGCTTTATGCCAATTGTCCAATTCTCACTATTAATGTCTCTTTTAACATTCATCCATAGTGCTGTAGTTCAATACTATTGAAAAAAACTCATAGTGTTTTACAAGTTTACTTTAAATTGTATTCTGTTGTATGAGGTCATTCAATTTTATTGTAACATTTAAAGTTCTGGCAAATCTCTGGCACACAAAAAAAAAATCTTCAGTCTACTGCTTTGTTAATACACGTATGAAATTATTTCCCTGCATGCGCAGACCTGAAAGTAAAATACAGAATTCCCCTCGGTTCCAGGCACAGTACCCTGCCAAGGCAAATCCGTAGCTCAATTTCAAAAGACTCCTGTTTTTGAATTATAGACCATAACTGGGGAGGAGTTAGGGAGGAGGCAGCTTTAGCTTGAATCTGTCTGATGAGATTTAACCAAAGCAAAAACAGAAAAAACCCTAATGCAAAATTTTTGAATAAAAATATAAATTTATCATTGGGGATGGGAATAAGTTATATAAATATAGATATAAAAATATTTTGAATAATTCTCCAAATTTCCTTCTAATAAACATCTTTGTGTCTCTTTCCAACTCTTTCTCTCCCTCTTGTCCATCATTCCACAGGGTTCAAGCTTCCACATCTCCAGGAGAGAGAAACACGGCAATGTCTTTAAGACCCACCTCCTGGGGAAACCTGTGATTCGTGTAACCGGCGCTGAAAACATTCGCAAGATCCTGCTCGGTGAACACACACTGGTGAGCACGCAGTGGCCACAGAGCACGCGCATCATCCTTGGACCAAACACGCTCGTCAACTCGGTTGGTGAACTACACAAGAAGAAAAGAAAAGTAAGCAATAACTTCAAACAATCAATATGAGACATTTGCAGTTTTTTTTTTCTTCGGAAAACAAGGTCCAAGTTGACATTAATTATATTACTTACATTACTGACATTATTGCGTTATTGATGTTTGGATTGGATCCTTCAAGGCTCCAGATAACCTGTAAAAATTATAATGATAAACTATATATAACAACTGGTGTACAATTCAAAATTAGGATTGGCCTAAAAGTTGATAAGGTCAAAATGTTCACATGGAAGGAGCCTTTAACCAATTTACTCTACACCTGTATTTGTTTATTTATTAAAATGTAGAGGCACCTATTAATGCTCTGTAATCCTTTTGTTCACTTCTCAACAAATTTTGAAGCAAACATTTCATATCTTAACTACATTATGTAAGGAAATACACAAATTCTTTTTCTATTCTTGATGCATGGTACATCTAGAGTGTAAACCCTGTGTACTTTTAACATCTATGCATCAATGACAATTCATTTGAGTGCCATTCAAGTCCCCAAAGTACACTATATGGCCAAAGGTTTGGAAACTTCAAGTGGTTTTCAATAGACAGAGCATTTATTTGTGTCAAATAAAACTTTTTAGAAATAAAGAACCATTTAGACAACTTCAACATAATTTTTGAACTGAGATGCATGTACTTTTTTATAATCCTTGTCTCCTTCTTAGATCCTGGCAAGAGTATTTAAATGTGAAGCACTGGAGACCTATCTGACACGCCTTCAGGACGTGGTGAAGGGTGAAATCAGTAAGTGGTGTGCTGAGGCTGGCCCTGTGGAAGTTTACAGTGCTTCTAGGTCACTCACTTTCCGTATCGCTGTGCGCGTCCTTCTCGGCCTGAAGCTTGATGAACAGCGCATCACTAACCTCTCCAAGACCTTTGAGGAGCTCATGAACAACCTGTTCTCACTTCCTGTGGACGCACCTCTTAGTGGCCTGCGCAAAGTGAGAAAATGCATTTTTACACAATATCTCACCGACAATTCTCATGTTGCATGTTTTTGTTTTAGAGACAACCTTAAGAAGTTATGGACCAAACTGAGAAATTTGTTTATTCACCCATTTTTGTTCTAACCCTAATTACATTTCTTAAACCAAATGGAATAAATTTCAGTTGATTCAGACACCCACCTTGTGCCCATAGTTTCCTCTATAGGCTCCACCCTGTTCAGGATAATCAGTATAGATGATAAATGATTGAATGATGTTCTTACATAATTACCTAATGAAATATGTATTATTTTATAGTTTTGAAAAAAATCCTGTATTGTTCTAGAATGTAGAAAATATATCTAATATATCAGCAGAAAGTGAGTCAAAAGTACAGATGCTCCAAGTAGAACTAAAACAACATGATAAAAACAAGCACTTTAGTAACATTTTTGTACAACTTTCCCACCAATAGTTTTCCTTTCAAATTCTCCTCTTAGGGGAAAAAAGCACGAGACATTCTGCATGCAGAGATGGAGAACATCATCAAAGAGAAACTGAAGAAGCAGGACATGGATGAGTACTGTGATGCTTTTGACTACATGCTGAGTGGTGCAAAGGAACATGAGTACAACTTGACCATGCAGGAGCTTAAGGTACAGCATTCATTTAAAAGCACATTGCCATAATGGTTTTGGAAGGAAATAAGGGCCTGTTTTAACTGGCTCCTCATTGCCAATATCAATTAAAGTTCTGTGCCAGAATGAAAGGTTTTGGACCGCTGGTTTAAAGGTTGTGAGTTTAAATCCCACCGCTGTCCAGCTGACACTACTAAGCTTCAAGCAAATGTGTTTTGTCTGTAAAAGATATGAGTGCACGTCAGGACTTGGATAGTGTAAAAGTTTTCCTTTCTTACAAATATTGAAGAAATTAAGACAAAATGCGTGAAGGGAAATGCATTGCACTACATAATATGGTTTATCCATTTTTTTTTTTTAATAATCAGAGAACATGATAATTGCAATGACTTAATCACTCATATTTGTAATAACAGTGAAAAGCACTTCATGGTCTTAAGGAACAGTAGAAGCAACACTGCAGTCGCTTCGGTGTAGTGCATTGTACGCTATATATCCAAAGAGTGAAGCTGAAAAACTCCTCATATTTACATTCCAACATGTTTGGACCACTAAAGGAGTTCCTTGGAGGCCATACATGAAGCAGGCAGTCTAATCATGGCTCTGGGAGAACTGCAAAAACTTTCACGGTATCCAGGAACTAGTGAACCGCTGAGATAAGTGCTTCAGTGTTGCATTGGATTATATAGAGAAATAAAGGGAGTTTTTACTCTCATAACTGTGTTCTGTTATTCTGCACAATCAAATACTCTGTGCAGATTAATCATTATAGCCATACAATACAGTGCATTATTTAAGTACTAATATCTCTGTTAATCTTAACCTTAACACACATACTAGCAGCAAAGCAGCCCAAAGACTTTTGGCATGCTTGGGGATTTTCCTGATGGCATGTACATGCATAGTAGGATAAATAATAGATGACATGAATAGGATAGTCAATAATATGATCTTTGGTTTATGCGGGACAAAAAATGCTGAAAATACTATTTCTGGTTTTATTTTAGAGGCTAATTTGCAATGAATAGTTTTTCCTGAATTAATCTGATTACATTTTTGATATTGCAGGAAACCGCAGTGGAATTGATCTTCGCAGCACACTCCACTATAGCGAGCGCATCTACATCACTCATACTTCAGCTGATGCGCCATCCTGAAGTCACAGAGCGTGCAAGGGCCGAACTGGAGGCTGAAGGTTTAATGGTGGACGTTCCCAGCACTTGTTGCTTATGCTGTAATGAAAACAGCAACACATGCTCAAACAGCCAGGCTGAAAATTCCACAAATGACATGACACGGTCCCGTCTGAAATCCAAATCTCTCCTCAATAAAACCACCTGCCTTGAGAGACCAGAATCCCATCGATCTTGGATCAACGTTCCATATTTGAGTCTGGAGAAACTCAGTCAGCTGTGCTACTTGGACTGTGTGGTGAAGGAGCTGCTTAGATTTCTACCACCAGTGTCCGGGGGGTACAGAACAGTGCTGAAGACGTTTGAGCTGAACGTGAGTAGACAAAACTGACACGGAAAAAAAGAAAAAAGAGATTAAATAGAAAAAAAGCAAAACAACAAAATGTTATGAACTAACCAAAAATGGAAGTAAGGGCTTAATATAAATTATGCACCAGGCTCAAATAAAGAGTTATTTATTTCACATTTAAAGTGAAATCAAAATAATTTATGGTATAGTATGTTGGCTTGAGCTGATTTTAATGCAGTGCCGATTTTAGATGTGTCCATGACAATGATTTTTGGCATTATTCTCTGAAACTATATTTAAACAGTTTCAAAGAAAGAAAGAAAAATATATATTATAGCTAAAATAGTTTATTTCTGTCCTAATATACTGTATGTGGCATGAACAATGTACATGATTTTGATGATGTCTATTAAGATTTCTTTAAAATTTCACTTTAAACCAAAAAACATGTTTAAAATGATTTTAAAGTCTACATTTAAAGAATCCTAAAAGTTGTAACTTTCACATCAAACAGTTACAGTATTTATCATTTGCTTAAATGCTGATTATTTAGTATTCAACATTTTCTCTCTTCACAGAGAGCAAATGTTGAATAAATATAGCCCTGTAATATTTATTAAATAATGTTAAATCCAATTTTGCCTGTCCCTATCTACAGGGATACCAGATCCCAAAAGGCTGGAGCGTCATGTACAGCATCCGTGACACGCATGAGACTTCTGCTGCCTACACAAACCCAGAGCTGTTTGATCCTGACCGTTTTGCCACCAATCGTGACGAGACCAAAAACAGTCGGTTCAGCTATGTGCCATTCGGTGGTGGTGTTCGGAGGTGCATCGGCCGCAAGTTTGCCTTGCTCGTGCTCAAGGCACTTAGCGTGGAGCTGTTGGCTACGGCCGAGTGGAAGCTTGCCACAGAGACGTATCCCAGCATGCAAACAGTTCCCATTGTCCACCCAGTCAACGGACTCCATGTCCACTTTAACTACAGGAATTATCCGAGTGGGAGAAACCGCAGGGAGTCCAAACACATATAAAAAACATATTTAGCAGCAACATTTATGAGTCCACTTATTGATTTTTAAACTGTCCTGGAGTATTTTTCACCAGTCTGTTAACAAAATCAGAACACAAGGAATGACTGAAGTACAGTTCAGAAAGAATTGATCATAATAGCATAAATATAAAGTCTACGCAGTAACATGGAGGATGCTTACAGCTAGCAAATCAATAAATATCTAACCTGTCTGGCCCGGTTTTTCTGTTCTGGAAAAAAAAAAAGATGAACCATTGAATAGAGAACATGGACAGATGCATATTTATGTTATTCAGAGTCATGATAATGGTGGGAGAAAAGGCTGCTTAGTGATATAACTGCATCCCATACACATGGATGTTGTAATATGAGACAATGCTTCAGTATACTTTGAGCTAAATAAGCGCCCTGGAACATGCAAAGACTGTCGTCATGGTGAACTGCATTTCTCTGGGTGCTTATTTGTTACTGCTTTAATTTTACATGCAGTTTGTTGAGAATGCATGGTCTTTTGGTTAGACGGCCTTCACTATTATGTTGGACAAGAGTTCCAATCACTCTTCTATAGAAATCTTGAAGGAGGATGTAATAATTATAATTAATTTGTAAAGTATAAATGATCCAGATTTTTTTTTATATACAATTATTTGGTTTTTGTTTTGATCAATCAAAGCATGTAAAATTTCTTTCATTCTCTGATATTTATATCTAGATTTGTGAAACAACTTTTTTGATGAGCAAAATAATTGAAATAGATTGTCCTTAGTCAAATTAAACTAACCAAACATTTAATATTTAACATTTAATATTTGGTTATATATTCCAGTATTTAGTTGCATGTGCAATAACTGCATCAAGCCCGTCACCCACATTAATACTTTTGTTTTTTAATTGCTGTTTGTTTTGGATTTATTTCCTTTAATTATCCTCGTCAGGAATTATGAAAATTGGGTTACGGTCTGATAAATGCTACACATTTTCCCCAATGAAGTCCTTCGTTGTGTTGGCAGTGTGTTTTGGAATGTTGTCTTGCTGCATGAAGAAGTCCTTCCCAAATCGATTGGATAAATTTGTCCTTAAATTGGCAGGCAGGATATTGTAGACCTCTGATTTCATTCTGCTGCTACTATCATGAATTTCATCTTCAAGAAAGATTAGTGAGAAGTGTTTTAAAAACGAGCCAAGCCCAAGCCATGACAATACCTCTACCGTGCTTTAGTGATGAGATCATGTTTTGGATCATGACCAGATCTTTTCTTTCTCCACACGGTAGTGGCTCCTCTCTGTATATCTTTGTGAATTTAAAGATCATTCATATCTTTTAATATCAAACCCAAATGACTTCAATATATAGCATAAATAAAAAAATTGGTCTAGATGTAAAGAGAGAGAGATTATTTTGAACTTTATTATAACCACTTGTTGAAGGCTTGATCAATTTTATACCATAATCTGTTAATATGTAGGACTCAATATGTTGTCTAAAACCACAACTTCTCTGAAATATCCCTTTAAGTACAGTATAATTTCTGTATATTTTACAGGTAATTTTCCAAAAAGTGAGTTACCTTTTTAGATGCAAACACAATTTAACAACATGATGGCTTCATGTTTTACAAGAATTCCACAGACACATTAGTGATATTTATATTACCCACCTCCCTATGTAAAACTAATCCGGTCCAAATTATGCTTTAAAGGTACTTTTAATTTTTTTTAATTATTATTAACCAGGCGCTTGTTGGAGAAAAACTAACCACTCTTTTCATTACACATATAGTTTTTACTCTTTTGCGTAGATGATGTACAAATAAAATGTATTTTTATTTTGTTTGGTAAATGAAGTAGCAATTTAAATAAGCTCTATTTATGATAATTTTTTAAAGTAGAAAAATAAAAAAAGAACAAAAAGAATCTGTAGCTACTAGGCTTACTACACTAACATGGAATAGCTGTCTGTCTTTTTTGGCTTCCAGATGTTTACGGTAGTGCGTAGGAATGTGGTATTATTTCACACTCTGTTAGCATGCTATTAATTAACTGCATTTATTCCAGATGTGTATGATAAGACATTGATGCATGGAATAATTTCTCATTGAGTTGGCCTATGCAGAAATGCTGCATTGTTAATCATGTATATTCTAATTGCAAACTGTGAATAAGGATCCTTGTAAAAGGATCGTTCTAAAACAGGGAAGGAGAAATCAGCAGCACTTTTACAAGTTTTTTTTTTTTTGTATATCTGTAATGTATGTTTTTTCCTAATGTTTGTGCATGTCCCTATAGACACTTACTCAGTATTCTTTATTATCTGCTATATCAGTCTCTAAATTAAAGGGATATGCCCCCCCCCCCCCAAATCCCTCTTAAATCAAAATTGCGATGCGTGTAAAAACATTACAGTAGGTCTTGTTAGTTATAAATTTTCTTGCTCTACACACAAACTGTGAAGTTTGTCACCCTCGATGTGAATACAATGTAAGTAATCAAGGCCAAATTCCACAACAATTGTTCCGTGCAAAAATGCATTCCAAAGTTCAGCCGAGACTGATGTGAAGCTTCTGCAGTCACTCTAATCCAAACAGAGTTGGTATGTTTCATTGTTATTTATGTTTGTATTTAGTACAACTTGTGTCTTACCTTTTTTTTCCTAGTTTCAGATGGTTAGTTCGAGAGAAAGAAAATTGTTTAAAAAACGCACTGCAGAAGCTTCATATGAGCCTCAACTACATTCACTGTGACAAACTTGGTCGGTGTGCAGAGCCGGAAAACGACCATGACCTATTGTAATGAACTTAAATTCACCTCAATATTGATTTAAGAGACTTGAAAAACCTGAACTATCCCTTTAACCTACAGCTGACTGGAAATTAGTGTTTCTCCCACTAAGTAAGACTTTTAATGAAAAAAATGTTGGGTTTATTTATGCTCCATTATTCCATTATTCAGTTATTCAGCATGCATAAAATAGATGGACTCACCACTTATTTTGGGCATTATCATTATCAACACTGTTCATTTTCTGTGGCTGCATAAATCACAAATGAGTAATATTTAAATAAAATGTTCTTGCTTCCTAAAATTATAACTTCTTGTTTTTTTTTTTTTTTTTGTAGTTGTTTTTTTAATTTTGAAAAAAAAAAAATCAGTTGACATGTAAAACACGACCTCTAAGGATGATACAGTAGTTTCTGGCCCTAACCTTCATAATATTGAAAGCTGCAATTTAGTTGACTCCTGTGTGTACACATTTGTGAGCACTAGAAAGCAAACTTTTGTTTGCAACTAATTTTTGGAGCAGAATATAGTATTTCAAAACAAAGTTAATTTAATTTTGTTTTTAAAAGTTTTTAAACACAATGGTGAATATATTGTATAAGAATAAGAATATATATAAAATATCGGTTTGTTTACCTGCCACGTCAATCAATTTGACTTTCTACTAAAGTAGGCAGGTCTTGGCCACACTGACTAAAACAAAATGTACCAGACTCTAGTGAAGCTAGAGATATGTTTTGCGAGACTTGCCGAAAGCAAGAAAGTGGGTCACCGCACTGATGCACACATGTACAGACATAAAACTGCAAAAAGAATCGACCTTCTTGTGCACACATTGGAAGAACACAGCTTGAGGGCACAGAGACATTTATTAGAACTGTATGGGAGGGAAGGAAAGCTAAAAGAAAAATCTGAAATAATGCAAAGCGTAAAAAAGAGGGAAAATAAGAGGGAAAAGACTTGGAGGTTTGATCAGAGGTTAATTAAAAAAAGAGTAACCGTATAGAGTGAAAATGTAAAGGATAAATGGGAGACAGCAAAAGGAAGGGGACAGAGCAAGAAAACTTAACTTAATGTTAACTTAAAAAAGGACGAATGAGACAATGAGTAAAAGGACAGTGTGTGGAGGCGTACAGCTGAAGAGCTTTATTATGACAATGCTGTGTTTATACCCTACTTTTTAGTTCATGGACAAGAGGGACATTGTGAAACTGTTTCAACCATTTATCAAAGTAGCGTTCAGATAATATGTTACCTCAGCCAGATGCTGTTCTGCCAGAAATCACTCCTCTGTTTCGATGCAGTAAACATTATGTAATGTTTAATATCCAGATGGTACAGTGGTTTAGTGGTTAGCATGGTCGCCTTGCACTTCCATGTTCCGGGTTCGATTCCTGCCTCTGGTCTGTGTGCGTGGAGTTTGCATGTTCTCCCAGTGCTTGCTGGGTTTATTCCGGATGGTCCAGTTTCCTCCCACAATTCAAAGACATGCTGATTAGGCTAATTGGCATTCCCAAATTGCCCGTAGTGTATAAATGAGTGTGTGTGTGTGTGTGTGTGTGTGTTTGTGTGCCCTACGATGGATTGTCTGTTACTATAGACTGTATACTGTAGATGGTGAGTGAGCGAATTAAATATACAAATGTAATAAAAGTTTTTTTCTAAACCCTTAATTAAGCAAAGAACTACATTTGGGAAACCTGTATCATACATCAAGAAAATATTTGTAGGGGGAAACGGCCAGGGATGGAATACACAGTTTTCTGAAAGAAGTCGTTTGGGATATTGCTGAGACCTTTCTGAATCCGTGCCTCCAAGGCCTCCAGTGTGCGAGGCTTTGTGTTGTGCACCTCCTCCCTTGCGTAGCATGGTAAGAGCAAAATGGGGTGGTGCACCATTGGTTGGTGCCGCAGTGATACTACAAGTTCTATAGATATTAAATACTGCTTAGTTAATTTGTATTGTAATTGTAATTTGGAAAAAACATTTTGATTTTGGTTTATTTTATTACCATTTTAATAACACTTAAACATCTTTGGGCTTACCCATTACTTTATGACTTTACAATCATAAGGCTTTGTCCATTACTGTATAATTTCTTTACGTTATCCCCAGGTTATTTAGGTATGTCGCTTTCCAAAAAATACCACTAGGTGGACTAATGACTTTACAGGAAAGTGCCTCTGGGGATAAAGGTGCTTGTGGTACCTCGTGATAGACTGGAATCCCATCAACCCTGCAATCCTGCCTTAGATGCACCATGACCCTGAACAGGATACAAGTGCTTACTGAAGATGAATGAAGAATGTGACTGCAGAGGGAACATACTGTAGCTATTTGTTTTTATATACAGTATTATTCTATTATGGCTCTTGTTGCTGCGTTACTTTTGTTTGCAAGACTGCGTCACTCATGATTCTCGGACAGCTTTATGACTTGCGGGTGTAGTTCTCTTCTGTGCACTTCTTGTGAATCCCTTTGCATAAAAGTGTCTGCAAAATGAGTAAATTGAAATGATAATCTGGTAATAAAGACAGGATATTACACAATAGAGCGATTTAATGCAAATCTTAAACAAAGTAAATTCTCTGCACTGACTCTGATCTTAGAGATCAGATAGAGTGTGTGCGTGTCTAAGGTAAGTCATGACCTTTGTTGGCAGTATCAGTGTGTGTGTATGTGTGTAGGAATGCAGAAACAGCAGCTGGTGTCTGAACTGTAATTATAACCTCGCACCAATGCTTCCTGTTCTAAACACACGTGCGCGCGCACACACACACACACACACACACACACACACACACACACACACAGTAAGGTTCAAGAATTGAGGGCAAAGTTGAGGGCACTCTCAAGCTCAGTTTCTCTCTCTCACTCGCTCACTTACACACACACACACACAACACACACAACACACACACACACACACAACAGTGGTTTTGCTGCACACATTTTTACTTTTTGTTTATCTTATGCCTACTTTGTGAAACTTAATTTTTTACTTTATTTATTACTTCATTTCATTGCTTCTTATACTATATTTTATTACTTTCTTGCTCTTGGAGCAGTCTCTGGAAGTCTTGTCTTGTCTTATCTTATCTTATCTTATAAGATAAGATAAGATAAGATCTTATCCGAAAATATTACCATGGTATAGGTACCATGGTATTTTGAAATTACCATGGTACTTGCTGATATATTATGTGTACCACACTAAGGTACATACTTTACCATTACATTACCATGTACCATAGTATGGTTATTATGGAACACATACAAGGATACTGTCAAAATATGTCATACGATACATGTATGGAATCATTGTACCAAATTTAATCCCAAAACCAGGTGTCATTGTGGTGTCTTTTCAAGTGCTATGATACTTATACTGTCCCTGCTAATGTAACCTTTGCAGTGCCATTTTACTTGTTATGGTAACCTCCAAAGGTTAATACATATTACTTTGGTAAATATCCTGCTATAGCATACCAGCTGTATGTACTTACATATCTAATGTGGTATAGTATGTACTAACATCCATATTATATATTTGCTGAACTTCAATGACCACTGTGGTACCCAATAAGTACCATCGTAATTACAAAAAGTACATAGCACTACCATAGCACTTTTTTTAATTAAAACATTATTATTGACATTAAACTGCATATTGACACGGTCACAAACACACCTACTGGTGTTAAGACTGGGATAAGACTGGGGTAGGTGGCGTTATAGATAAAAATGAAGTCAGGATTTTTCTGTTAAACTGTTCATATGTTAATATATTAAAAGTAAAAATACCATGACTGTGTTTAGACAGACAGTAAACACCATAGGAACATCATTTGTGGATGAGCACCTGTAGGAGACATTAAAAACACCACAAAACTAGGTAGGACAGTATGTCTAGCCTGATTGCTAGCAAATGAAGTGCTTGAAATGCATATAAGTAACTGCTAGTTTGTTGTATATAGCATGTTAGTTTATGACATTAGGAGTAGGGTTTTGTCCTGTACAGTGTCCATTGCAGTGCATTCCTTAGAAATACAGTAATAAAGTAGTGTTTTCCATTATGAAATAAAATGCTTATTGATAAGAAATCATAACAAAAATTCATGATGTTACTTTATCTTGAGGCATAGATATTTGAGACATCAAATTTATGGCATTAAAGGATGGAAATTAAGGCAAAACAAAAAAAAAGGGGGGGAACATGAAGTGTCCCAAGATCACCATGGAGGGTCATGGTTTCCTAAAGCAACCATGACAAGCTCTTTGGCCTATCTACATGTACACATGTTTGTATGTAACGAAGGATTTTTATCTTAAAAGGGGGGATTGTCGTACCAAAAAAAAAAAAAAAAAAAAAAACCCACTTCACCCACATGAAAACACGAAAACATGGTGTCAAGAGCATGTCAAACCAACATATAACATTGGTATAACCCTAAATGTAAAGTCACATTGGCCAATCAGAAGCCTGGGGTAAAAAGGTATATATACCACATACAATATGAAGTAAGTTCAAGCAAAAGACACATAGCACATAGCATGTTTATAATGCGAAAACTCAGTTTACCCTGTCTACATGTCGACATTGAAAAAAAAAAGGGTTTCTGAATATCTTCACGCTAAAAAGAGTTTACAAACGGTCCATTTCCAGTGACCAAAAACACCACACACATACACACAAGCTTTAAAAAAACACCCTTGTATGCATGGACTATGTGCAAGTCCCTAGTGCATCCGGTTGCGTTTTCTGTATACAATCCTGCTGTCTCTATGTAAATCAGAGGCTCATACCCATCACAAAAATGAAATATCTCTGTGAAGTCTTTATTTCAGACTGTTTCAGACTTAACAGCATGTCCCTTACCATCATTCCCACATATAGCAGAGGATGTAGTTCATATTTTTTATTGACATTACAAAAGAAAGCATAGAAATAGGACTACATTACGACCTGCATTATCCAACATGATAGAATAAACTTCAAGTAAGGGTGCAAGACTATTTCAGAAGAGTTACCGGTATGTTTGCATGTTCTTACTTTAACATTCTTGAAATAATAACATGATCAAATGAAGCCAAAGTCATTTTAAGGAACCTGAAATTCTACTAGCTTCTGAAAAGGAAATTACAGTAACTGCATTCCACACTTCTTTTATAATGTGCACATGACAATGAAACATAAAAACTTCATATTTGTCGTAAGTTCATATTGATCTTGTATCTAAAAAATAATGCTAATTAATAAGAATGCCATGTTCTTATTTCAGAACACTTATTTATAAACTGCATATATTGAACCTCAATGCAACACACTTTGCAACGTTTAAATTAATAGTACTGTATACAGTCCTGTATCAGCCAGGGGGCAGTGGTGGCTCAGGCAGCTGTGGCTCTGGGTTGTTAATAGGAAAGTCAGGGGTTCGAGCCCTATCCCAGCCAGGTTTTCACTTTTGGGCCATTGGGAAAAGCCCCCAGCCGTATGCCCATATATAATACCCAGCCAATAAGATGCAGAGGATTCTCAGTGCCAATCCCAATACTGGAGAAATGGTTACACTGTGCCAGGAAAAGCATCTGGCATAAAATTTGTTGCCAATAACATGTGGATCAAATGATGCAATATCAGTGTCATTATCAATTGGATGGATTTTCCCTTTCAGGTCCCTTTAAGGTTTCTTCCTCATATCTTCTGTGTGGTTTTGTCCTTGCCACTGCAACCAATGGTTTACTCTAGTAGGTAGAGTAAAATGGAGCAGAAAGGTCACGCATCGTCTATATCGCTTTATCCTGTATTCAGGGTCACGATTTCCAAGAAGCGTGGAGACTTAAGGCATGAGGCAGGGTACGCCCTGGACAGGGTGCCAATCCATTGCCAGGCACATACATACACACACTCACTCACTCACATACTACGGGCAATCTGGGAATGCTAATTAGCCTAATCCGCAGGTCTTTGGACTGGGAGAGGAAACCAGAGTATATGGAGGAAACCCACCAAGCACAGAGATCATGCAAACTCCATGCACATAGAGACAGGAAGTGAACCTGACCGGGAATCAAACTTGGACCCTGGAAGTGCAAGGCGACAGTGCTAACCACTACACCACCGTGCTACAATTATTTTCAATCATTTATTGATATTCAATGACGCCATTTGGGTTTGAGATCAAAAGATAAACATGAGAAAAATATCAGGATTTTAGCTTTAATTTCCATATATTTACATCATGTGAGGTGTTAAACCACACAAACACAAAAACACAACTCTGCGTCCTATACACTACAGCTTTAATATCAGCAACAGCCTGTCTCTGTCATGCTCAGCAATGAATGGCGAAAACACCAACCAGCAATGGCATGCCTCATAGAGCTCTCATAGATCTTCATATTCTTACGATTACTTAATCGTACGCAGGGAGATCATAAGGTGATTATGCCTTGGAGGTAAATTCCGTACCTGACCTGATAAACAAAGCGCAGAGATGAATTTACCGGAATGGGGGTGGAGACGAGGTGTAGGTGGGATGCAGGAAGGTTGCTTCAGAGTAGGGTGTGTGAGCTATGCAAACACACTCCTCCTGACCTTTCGTTACTGACTTCTTTGAGAGGAAACCTGCTTTTTTTGGGGGAGAAAACCCATTTCATGAAGGAAACACAGTGAAATTTCCAAGAAGCATGACTTGTAGCAACAGACCTACAAGTATGTGACACATGAAGATTATCTTTTGCATTCTTTTATTATGAATATAACCCAGGCAAGTGTGCACACATCAGTAGATTGATTGTGTCATTTTATTGATTTATCGATTTATTTTAGAATTTGTATTAGTATTTTATTACTTCTCTAATGTTGCCCAACTTACCATCGCACCTGGACATTGCAATTGAGCTGCATCCAGCATTGGACACTCAAAAAGTAAGATCAACATTAGTGTGTGTCTTTTACCTGGACATGTAGCGTTAAGTTTTACCAGTCTATGCACCTTTAATCATTTTTACATTGACATTTTCAATTTAAATATATACACTGCATGTTTAAACAATGTGCCATTGATGTCACTAAGAAAAATAAAATTTGCAATCCTTATTTCTGAAAGTATGTTACACTTTAGATGTTATAGATACCTTCATAAATGAACCATGAGAAACATCAGAGAGAGTGTCTCAGCATCGCCTGAGGTCAAATGCATATTTTTATGACGTTTTTCATCTGACTGACACAAATCCAGAAGATGATGAGAACGTTTCAGGGTTCAGTGCTATGCTGACTGGCACTCTTTAATAAAAACAGAGCACATTCACTTGTCTTAATTACCCCACTCCCTGATTCATGTGCACAGCTACAGCACAATTATCAAATTATATTCTCCATAACTGACATCGATGTTTTACTAAGCGCTCCGTGTGTCAGACGCAGCACAGTGTGGCTTAGAAAATTTCCCTGGAAGTTCAATAGCAGGTCAAGGTGTTCCAAGCCAACAGTCTTTCTCACCTCAGGGTGACATACCTGCATTCATGACTAACTACTAGCTTTACACACACACTAATCATATCCTCTCCCACACACCACACAACACACGAATACACAGATACCAAGTGTGGCATGTGGGCATATTTATTTGAACTGATTTCTAAATAGAGGTGAGGAGACAACCGGGAGATCTTCTGATAGTAGAAAATTCAACTGTGCATTATAATGCATCAAAATCATCAACAATGTGCCCGATAGTCTTTTACAAATATTGTAAAATACTATAGTAATAGTCTAGGCATTGCTTTACCTTTGGAGAAGGTGAAATGACTTACTGAAAATATAAAGTAGCCACTACTTCCTCTAGTAGTGGAGAAAGTACTTTAAGCAACTGTATCTTCTACATTTTAATGGCAGATCCGATCACTGATCTCGGAGAAAGTAAAGTGAACCAAGAACCATTCCATGGGGGACTCCAGTTGTAAGACTGTGAGATGATGAGCCTGAATCTTTTCATCTTAAGCTCTATTTGCATGGAATTAGTACTACCTGGGGACCTCTAGTCATTTGTAATAATTGCGAGGGTTGTCTGTGATCTTAATCCTGTACAAATCGGCCATGTACGTAACTTGTAAAGTAAAAATTCCTCCGCGAATGACCTACGGTATGGATTGGCCAGGATTTGGTGGGGTTGTATATAATTTATTCAAGGTATTTGTTTCCTGTGGGCTTTTTATCCATCTTTCACAAAGAATGGAGGTTGCGGTCGGGTGCTTTGAAAGGATTTTGGGTGCCGGGTCATATCGTTATACACCGTATAGCAATATAATGTGCAGAAAAAGAAAGCTGAAAACCTTCATTGTTAGATGGAGATGGATAACATGTATAGCAGCATGCGGTAAGGAACACTCTTCTGTTTATATAATACAGCTAGACCGATAATGACAAGTGTTTTTATCTTGAAATCATATCTGAGAGATAAGTCAGGAAATGTAAGCAAAATTGCAGGCTTCGCTTATCCGGTGCAAATGCGCCACACGAAATTCAGATATTGGGGGGGGGGGGGTCATTTCTAAATCACATAAGGTCCCCAGATAGTACTAATCCCATGCAAATAGGACATTATTTAGTAAAAGTCCCTTAGTGCTTGGTAAAAAAAAATGCAGTAGCTGAGTGTGATGGTGTCTTAGGGTGGTGCAATTTCTACAGTAAGTCATATCCGCCTCTTCATGACCCCATGGACCGTAGCATGCCAGGCCTCTCAGTCCTCTGGTGTCTCCCGTAGTTTGCTGACATTCATGTTTATTACACTGATTATGGTCTCTAATTATCTCATTCTCTTTCATCCCCTTCTCCTTTTGCCTTCAAATCTTATCCTGCATCGGTGTCATTTCCAGTGAGTCCTCTCTTTGCATTAGGTGGCCAAACTATTTGAGCTTTAGCTAGGATTAGAATTTACTTTTTAAATCATCTAGTGTATAAATAGTATAGACACATCAAGATGATTTTTAGAATTTTTGTCTGTCTCTTTGTCTGCTTGTGCACGCATCATGTAAATAAAAATACTGAATTTCACAGGTGTATTTGGCCAAGCTTGAGGTAACATATAGTCTTTGTTTCATCGCAGTTGGCCTACGGGAAGAGAAGATATGCTAAGTGGAAATTTAAATGGAAATCGCCCTTATATCATAAGAAAAATGTCAGAAAAAATCATTAGTTCATCTCAAAATTCAACAGATGATGCTGTACATTTTTTAATACATGCTTTTGAGTGTGCAATTGAAATCTACTTAATAAATGTAATTTTACGCCTTCATTCCATGCACGTTACTGTTACGCGTACATTTTTTTTGTTTATTCCAAAATTCAACAGATGGCATTGTACATTCTTTAAAACGCGCATATGAGTGTGCAGTTAAATTCCATGAGAACGAAGTTGTTTAGTAAAAAAATGTCAGTTGGGATGAGGATGATTCGTAAATAAAGTTGCATTAAGACTGTTAATTTCCCCAGTGCATAGAGACTTTTGGGACTGTTCTAGATGCAGATAAAGTTATGGACATTTTTGTTTTGTTTTTTGCAGGGGACAAACGTGGCATCAATCGTGTGGATTTTCTACCCAGTCAACACTACGGTCGGATTCTACAAGATATCAGTTTAAAAAGGAGTCCCTTGTTTGAGTCCCAAAGGCATTCTGTTTTTAAAGGACGTTGCATATACTCATATTGCCCACCACATGACTTGCACATTACAGGACCTCAATTTCCCCTGTACAGTCCCAACCTCAATCCAAGCCATTCCCACATGTTTGGGCCAGGGGAAGGAGTTCCTGGGAGGCCAAAGTTCCAGACATAAAGCAGGCAGTCTGATCATGGCTCCGGCATACTGAGAAAACGTTCTACCTTGATGGTATCCAAGCACTAGTGAAACACTGGATGAGTACATTAGTGTAGTAGAGGATTATAGAGAGAAATATAGGACATTTTTACTCCCATAACTTTATTCTCTTATGCTCCACAATCAAAAGTCCCACTGTACAATTTGAAGGTCACTCGTAGAAACACAGATTTCACAATGCTCCTTAAGATAGGCCCAATTAAACTGCAGTTCCCTTCATGACCACTTGTATTCATATGAAACATATAATAAAAACAAAACAAAAATAAAAGCCTCATAAAGCTCATGATGCCGATCACTATACTTGTCATATAAAATATCTGCATTAGTTCGTTTTTTTATATAGATATCACACCTTATTTTATTTTCCTCCACATATTTTTTACACATGTGCTTATAAACCTGCCACTCCTTACCTCTCTACCTGTGTTTCAATCTGCTCTGTTGACTAAAGCTGGAAAAACGAAAACAGTAATTACAGATTTAGCCACCTGCTGGATCCGGGATACAAACAGGCCTGCTGTCTTCCGGCATATTCTATTTCCCGCGATTTACCTGAGCGTCACACATCCGTCCCACTGACGTCATCAGCATGCCCGAGAGCTAATCGCCGTGTTTTGTCTCCATCTGGCGGCCACAAGAGGTAGCACATGTATGTGAAGAGACGGCTTTTCTTTTTTTGATCAGGCGGTTGAGACACTGGGTTGTTGATCGGGTTGCAAATGCTGAGCCCTTGGGCAAGACCCTAAGCCTAGAAAGTTGATCCATTTGAACTGTGGCCAACCCTCACTTTATGAAAAAAAAAAATATATATATATATATATATATATATGGCAAATATATGGCAGTTGCAGGGAGTTTGTAAGACTCTGTAACTGATAGAAATATCAGTGTCACATAAAATTATTAGATTAAACATCTGAAGGATGTGAGTTCTAACATTGCTTGTCCCCCTAACCATCAAATTCTGCCAAATACTGTAGGTTTACCAGATTTCACAAACTGAACAGTTAAATAATTTAAATATGTTTAGTTATAAATACAAATTTCACACAACGTTAGAATGATTAAAACTGTTTTTGAAATACAATAGTAGTATGATGGGCATCTGGAAATTAAATGGAGAGATAGCACACCAGTCTTTAAAAGAATTTACCTTGATTTGGAATTGTGATGATGATGCTGGAGCAGATTGTCCAAAATAATTTTGTTCATTTATATTTGGTTTGGTTATAATTATGAATTGTTTTTTAAACATAAATATCAAGAAACATAAAAAGAATTACTTAAATATTTTTAGTTAATGGTTTTAGATTTACTTCTAAACACAATTATTATGAACAAATGATCATTTACTGAGTGTGTTAATTCAAAGTTCGTTATAGGTTCCTTCAAAGGACCATAAACAACTCTGAGCGCTAAACAAGAATTTTTTTTTTTCATTTCTACAATTTTCCAAGTAATTGTTACATTTCAAAACAACAAACACGCATTAAACATGTAGGAGAGGTAAAGAACATGACAGTGCTGTATGGATAGTTTGTTCATTATGGCGATCAGGCAATACTCCACCAAATTGTTAAAGAGATTTTTTAAATGTAATTTTTTTAATAACGTTGCCTGTCACTGTTATGCCTGAATGGGGGCATTAAATAATAATAATAAAGCTAGACAATGAAGGTTGAAACTCAATACAATTCAGGGTGATGGTCACAGATTGCAGGGAGGAAACACAATCAGGAGGCTGTAAAAGCAGGCACATTTTAACTAAAATAATAGATTGTGTTAAGTTTTGTGGAGATGATTATTATGATATTGTAAAATCATTTACTCCTTAACGCAAAATACAAACAGGAAACGCTCAACTATATCTTTCCTAAATTGGATATTTTTATATTATAGTATTATGACAGTTTGGGATTTATTAATCTTGATTGTTTACAGTAATTTAGGCAAATAAAATTAATACTGCCAATGCCAGAACAAACCCTAAAATTTATTATTTATGTAAACTGCATAACCTGTTTTTGTGCATTGCAGCAATCTCATTGTCAATTTAAGGCATGGCCACGGAGCGATCCAGGGCAACCTTAGTTCATAACAATAATTTTTTATTATTTTCTTTCTCACATATATCTACCCCCTATTATTCTTAATGGTTCTTTTGTTATTATTTTCCAGTTGTAACAACTGTAATCAAATAATTAATGAACATAATAATAACACAAATGAAATCACACAGAAATAATTAAATCATCAAAATCTTAAAAATCTACTCTCTCCACTCTACACATACACAGGACTACACTACAGTTCCTCTGTTAAGTCCACCTAAATGTCCACCTAATTGGCCAACTTTGACATGCTTCTCAGCCAGGAGCGAGACACACACACACACACACACACACACACACACACACACACACACACACACACACACACACACACAGATAAACACAGCATAGACAATAAATTGCCTGATGATCTCTCTCTTTGTATTATCAGCAAAGTTTTCATATGTTTGGCCAAACAACTGGTGTCACGTACATTTGTTTCATCAAACTACATAAACCATTTTAACATGTCCTGGTGAAATGTGGGAGAACAAAAAGTGGAAATTGGAAGTGTTGGGTCAAGGGAGGGGAAAGTTCGAAATAAAAAGCCTGAATGAGAAAGAGTGCATGGGAGAGTTAATACATTAATATCAGAACCAATAGGAAGAGATGTAAGGGATAGAGAGATGGGAAAGTTCACATTACGTCATCCTACACAACACTACACCAAACCCTACACATAATTATCATAGTAAAGATACCAGAATAATGTTCACAAACAATATTTTTTCAATTATAGTTTATCGTTTGTCCTGTTATTTAATATTAAAGTTTTGCTTCAGACTAATAAAAGCCTGTTCTTTAGTGATTTCATTCCATGCATCTGGATACACAGCTGGCAATGTATTATAACCTTCAGCAAACTGTTTGTTGAATGTCACCAGCACATACTTCCAGTAATCGGAGGCCTCTATAGACCTGTCAGGTGCAATGTGCCAGTCTGGGTAATATTTCTGGTAGTCTTTGTAGGGATGAAGTTCAAAATTTGTTTCATGGTTTTGAAATGTCCCGTTCCCATGAACACTAGACGTACAAATTTCCTCAGAAAGGACATTAGTCTCCAAATTTCTGCAGGTGGCAAGTCCTTGTGGCCTGTGTACAGTTGCATGGTGAAGCTGATGTTCCTTCCCTCCTGCATCACATGGTATTTTGCAAAAGGGACACTGCTCTCCACAGCCAAACACCCTCTTGAAAAGCTCATCTTGGGGTTTTACTGACAAATTTATTGTTTCAATGGCATCAGTTGACTCTGAGATCTCCTTTTCTATGTGTCGTTTCAGCTCATTAAGACATTCTTGAAGACTTTTAGTGAATGACTCGCAACAGCTTGTGTTCTGAAACAGGACCCTGTCGACTGTGCTCATGGATATTGAGATGACATCACTCATAGCTTTGCAAAGATTG
>JAAGKR010006887.1:0-40287 GCA_011419295.1 Clarias macrocephalus
CCAGGGTCATGATTTCACAGAATGTTCCATCACTTAACTGCACAACTGAATTATTTCTCTTTTTAAGAGCTGTGTTCTTATATGAATGATAAACAACACTGCTACAAATAAAACGATCATAAAATAAACCTGAACGAATTGTCAGTCCGGTGAAATGTTTTATAGCCATCCTCTGCAACACAGATGTGCTATCTTTCTTTGGGCAGCCAAAACCTCTGACATTACTGCGAAACCCTTTTTGTTAAGCCAGAGCTACCTTGGAGGCTTTAAAATAATTGCCTTACACTGTCATTTGCGTTTGCCATTGTAGTGCCTGCTTTTGCTGAGAGACCCCTCCACCTAAGAAATTTCTTTCCTATTTGAGTTGGGACATGCGTAGTCTCATTGAAAAACCTAAGCAAAGTCCCATTAAAAGACTCAAAAGGAAATGTGGAGGTTGCCCACAGTGGTCCCCAGTTGCGAACACTTGCTGCCAAGTGCATTAACAAATGCACTTTGAAAGAAACTTTAGTAGGACCATATAGTTTCTCAAAATTAAACACAAACTTTCGAATAGCTTTTTCTGCCATATCGACATGGCTGATATTAATGGCATCCTGAAGAAGAGTATGCATTGCAAAAAGTAATAAAAAAAGATGATTCCAGTACTTCCTTTTCAAAAGGCCATTTAAAACAGGCAATGCATAAAACAATAAAATGACCTCCATTCAGATGCTTTCCAAAATTTTCTGTCCTTCACTGATCTTGGTGCCCTTGTGACTTCCACAGTAGCAATTCCTGGTCTATGTCACTGACTTTTGAGCCCAAGTACCAGTCTTCATTATGGTGCTTACTGTCTAGCCAGAGAGATGTCATCTGTTTATTTACTCCTAAGCAGACACTGTGCTGGTATTCAGGAATGAATCCAGTGACCATGCTGAAATGCTCACGTTCCATCAAAGGAGATGGGCCTTTCACTCCCATTACTGGTTCAGCAGGGGTTGCCAGCATAGCAGATCTGCTATGCTGGCATGATCTGCCTCCGTCCTTAAAGGAGGTTCTGGGGTTTCCCAGACATATGCACCACCACCTGTATGGAGGCAGACATCACACCCATATTTGCCATTGAACTGCTTTGCATTTCTCAGGAGAGGGCGTGCTATAGAGTCTGAGGAACAGATGAGTGAATGAACTTTGCTTGTATGCTCTTTGTTTTCAGAGTCCCTCCATTTAATTCCAACTTGCTCCAGGTCTTTTAGTTGTGACACAAATGCAGTTAAAAATGTAATCATATTTGGCTTGCTGTTACCAAACCATAAGCATGGGATACAGATTTTGCCCTGACGATCTTTTGGTGAAAGCTCTATGATTTGACACTGAATCAACCATATTTGGACATTATTACTTTTGAAAACTGGAACTCCATCACGGTTCCACAAGATCGAGATATTCTCAGCCCCTACTGCCTGCTTAAATTTCTGATATTCTGCACCACACTGTATATCTGAAACAATACCAGGAGTTGGTTCCTTTTTATTTAAATGTATTTCAGGTGTCTCCAAAATCGCCACTATTTAAGCTGACAGACTAAGAACAAGAAGATAAGAGCCAATTCTTATGTTATTTGCAATGTCAAATTCAGATTTACATGAAGAGCAGGTTTTTGGAGCTGACTCACTGGGTCCCATGTAGCTTTCACAGTTGATGCAATAAAAATGGGGCACATATTGGCCAAATTGTCCATATTCTTTATGAAAAAACATATGAGGTTGTTGGCTCTAAGCCAGGGAAATGTTCATTAAACATTGTAAGAAGTTCCTGAAGAGCTGTTCCTGTCAAATTGTGCCTCAGCACATATGACATAAGCTAGAGCATACTCTGTCCTTTTGTGAGGGAAGCACCAGGGTACACAGGATCATTGTCATGTTGTTTCTGTAATAAAATATAAAAGCAATCATAACAGTTACAATACAATACCACTTCCATCATCTTCTCCTCCATCCTCTTGTTCATTTCCGTCATCTTCTCCTTCCTCCTCGTGTCCACTTTCGCCATCTTCCCCTCCATCCTCTTGTCTGTCTCTATCATCTTCCCCTCTGTCTCCAATTCTGTCATCATCCTCTCCTTCCTGGGATCCACTTCCATCAACTTCATTGCATGGATGTTCTTTGAGACTTATTTCCTGTCCTGGTGTTGCATCTTGTCTCCTTTCCTCCAGCTCTACTTGCTCACTTTCATCACAATTTGGGTGTCTCCTGTCCTGAGGAATCTGAAACAAACATACAGCAAATAATAAGTCCCACCCTAAAAAAACAAACTACTCAATATAGTCTTGTGAGTAGTGCTGCTTTAGCCTACAGCAAAGCAGTAACTATAAGTTACTGTAAGTAACTATAAGTTAGGAGCAGGTTTAAACTTTTGAATGTACTGTATGTGCAGAAACTGAGAAGAAGGTTGTTCTACAAGCAATTTCTTTTGTCACCTTCAGTTCCTAGAACATCTGATTACAGGAGAAAGTTTTTTGAGGTAGGTTCAGAAGAAAAAATGGTCAGGCAAATGTCTTTTTAATAAATTAGTCGAGTTCTATTAAAAGTTGTTAAAAAAGCAACAAATGAACTGTAAAACAATGATCTATCCATTAGTAAAATGTGTTTTTTTAACCAAGTTATATGACAATACAGTATGATGAAAAATGAAGACTGATACTATTGAAATTTAAATTAGTTTTTTTAAAGTGATATTTTCCATTGAATCCTTAATGGATACTTGTGGCCTTATGCGTGTCAGGGCACTACAAGTAGGGTCATTTTTTCAAGCATTAACCAAAGAAAAAACCTTAAGTATGAGGTCTTATTGCATAATTACAGTAGTGGATCATAACTAATTGAACTTCTAGTTAGTAACTTACAGTGCAAGAATGAAAACTGAATAACAACTCAGAGGGAAATATCCTAATGCTTTTTACTCTACTACACTTTTTCAGAGAGCTTCTGTTTTTTTTTATTTTTTATTCATGAACAACTTATTACATATGAGGTTCTGGTTATAATTAAACTTCCTAATATACTGCAATCATCTTTTATATTGTTAATAGGTGACGGCTGATCGATCAAATAGATTAAAAAAAAACTTCACATCATTATATTGCATCCAACTGTGTAAAGGTTGTCACACAATTTCATAAAGTGTTTCCCTCAAGTCATAATACAGTAAGTCCCCTACACATTGTCACGTTCTCTGGGTAATCCTGGCTGTTGTTACTACCAAAGGGCTTCAAGAAGTCAGGCATAGGCGCAGAGGGATGTTTTAACAATATTTTAATAACATAATAAAACAAGACAATGAACAGAATAAACAAATCAAATAAATGACACAACGTAAAACCCACATATAATGAAAAAAAACACACAGGCTCTCGCAACCACTCGCACGGGCTTTTCTAACACGTACACACGCGCTCCTATGAGCGAACCACACACTTCGGCGCTTCTAACAGGGAGCCACACTTACACATGCACTCCTGTGAGCGACCCACACACAATCCCGCTTCTAACAGTGACCCAGCCTTACGCTGGCTCCTATGAGCGGAGTACACACACACCGGCTCCCGTGAGCGACCCACACACACACTCACGCTTCTAACAGCGACCCACACACACTCACGCTTCTAACAGCGACCCAGCCTTACGCTAGCTCCTATGAGCGGAGTACACACACACCGGCTCCTGTGAGCGACCCACACATACTCACGCTTCTAACAGTGAACCAGACTTACGCTGGCTCCTATGAGCGGACTACACACCTACCGGCTTCTGTGAGCGACCCACACATACTCACGCTTCTAACAGCGACCCACACACACACACTCTCGTGCTTCTAACAGCGAACCAGACTTACGCTGGCTCCTATAAGCGAACTACACACATACCGGCTCCTGTGAGCGACCCACACACACTCACCACACACCAAAGCAAGCCTTTTCACCAACCATCCAAACTCAAACAAGAAAAAAACCACACAAACCGTAAATCAACTCAAACAAACTAAACATAATGCCCTTATTGACGTTCTTAATGCTCGACTCAGTTTCCCAGAACAGCCAGCTATTTATAACCACTTTAATGAGCCACCTCGGTTCAGGTGAGCTCAATCAGGTCAATCGAGGTGCCTTCTGGGAAACTGAGTCTACACACAAAACTACAATAAACTAAAAATTCACATGTCCACAGTGCCCTCTAGGGGCAGTCCCTTACACACATAAACATTCAAGTTAAAACTTTCGAAGATACAAACAGGCACTTGCGCATGTTTAATCGCTGAAGTTAGATCACATGTTCAGAGAACATTGTTGTTTGTCCTAAGATGCGGTAATGAAGCTGGTACTGCTAAGAAAGCAATAACGATGGAGACACAAGTGAAAATAATTGAGAGAATGGAGCGAAATTAAAAAATGGCAGACATTGTTCTTACTTTTTAGACAATGCTTGTTCTTTTCTTTTTGCTCATACTTTTTTTTTGTATTAAACTGAATAGCCAATTGTGTTAGTTTCCTAGTACGTAGACAATGTTTTTTGTACTCACGAACGGCTTTCGGAACAGAACACTTTGTATGTGGGGAACTTACTGTAAAATCTCATGTTGCAGATTTTAAATTATTGTTTTTATTTTAAATATTTGTTTAAACATTAGTCCCACTGTTTGGTGCTGTGTGTTATAACATGCATGTTAATATGGTTTAATGTAACTAATCTTATTTAAAAAGAAATGCCTGGTATTCCATTGTTCTTTATGTTGCAGGAGTTAGATGATAATACTGGTCATGGCATGCCACCACAAGGAGATGAGATCAGGGCGTCCCTTCATGGTAGGCGGTCAGTTGGGCATGGGTGGGATGACATTTAAAAATACAGTGTGTTCATTTAACTACAGTCAAACCTTGGTTTACTAGCATAATTCGTTCCAGAAGTGTGCTGGTAATCCAAAACATTCTTAAACCAAAGCATACTTTCTAATAGGAAATAATGCAAACTCAGATAATTCGTTCCACAAGCAAAAAATATTTATTATAAAATTATCCAATACATACAAAATATAGGAAAAAAAATTACCAAAGTAACCAGCACTTTTAAAATAAAAATAAAGCAAAAGTAAGCTGCACTTTTAATGTAAAAATCGAATAAATAAAATAAATAAAATACTGTAAATAAAACCAAGACTTTCACTATCACGATTTACTCATCACTGCTGTCTGTTGGCTCACCAGCCTCTTTTGTTCGTCTGTGGTCAGCTCCTGGCTATGTTCCTCCACCAGCTCTTCAATGTCGTCCTCATTCACCTCCAGTCCCATAGTCTTTCCTAAGGACACAATTTCATCTACAACTGCCGACTTTTGTTCAATGGCAAACCCCTCAGGGTCATGTCCAAGAATGCAATCAGGCCACAGATTTTTCCAAGCAGAATTAAGGGTTCTCTTGGTAACCCCATCCCAGGCTTTATCAATGATTTTGAGGCAATGCACAATGTGAAAATGATCTTTCCAAAACTCTCTGAGGGTAAGGTTTGTTCCTTCTGTCACTTCAAAGCATCGCTGAAACAAAGCTTTGGTGTAAAGTTTTTTAAAGTTTGAAATGACCTGCTGATCCATAGGCTGAAGTAGTGGAGTGGTGTTGGGAGGAAGGAACTTGACTTTAATGAACTCAAATTCCTTCAGTAAGTTGTCCTCAAGGCCTGGAGGATGAGCAGGAGCATTATCCATAACCAGCAAGACTTTGAGTGGCAGATTTTTTTCTGCAGGACCAAAAACCTTGTTGATCCACTCCACAAACAGGATACAAGTGACCCAAGCCTTGCTGTTGGACCGCCACATAACATTTAACTGACTCTTCTGCACTTTACATTTTTTAAAGGCTCGTGGATTTTCCGAATGATACACAAGCAGGGGCTTGATTTTTAAATCCCCGCCTTCATTAGCACAAAACAATAGCGTGAGTCTGTCTTTCATGGGCTTGTGACCCGGCAATGCATTCTCTTCTGCTGTAATGTAAGTCCTCTTTGGCATTTTTTTCCAAAACAGCCCTGTCTCGTCGCAGTTAAAAACTTGCTGCGGCAGGTAACACTCAGAAACCATGAGCTCATGAAACTCGGAAATGAACGCGTTGGCTGCTTTAGCGTCTGAACTCGCAGCCTCTCCGTGCCGCACAACACTGTGGATGCCGCTTCTCCTCTTAAAATTATCAAACCAGCCCCTGCTCGCCTTAAAGCCCTCAAAATTTTCTGTCGACGTACCTGGCTGTTTGCTTACAAGGTCGGCGTACAAGTTCTTTGCCTTTTCGCAGATAAGTTGCTCAGTCACGGTATCACCGGCGAGCTGCTTCTTGTTTATCCACACGAGAAGCAACTTTTCTACATCATCCAAGAGACGTGGCCGCTGCTTTGATATCCGTGTGATTCCTTTTGCTGCATCTAGTCCGGCTATTTCTTTTTTTTGCTTTAATATTGTGCATATTGTTGACGTAGACTTTTTATAAAATCTTGTGAGGTCAGCCACTCGCGTGCCTTGCTCGCGCTTTTTAATGATTTCTTCCATCTCCTTCTTTTTACCACCTTCCTTTTGCAACTTTTTCTTCGCGGGTGCCATTGTTGCAGTACACTAAAGTACTAAAGTGCAGTAAAGACACAAAAATAAACACTTTAAAAGTAAATAAAAAGTGCTTTATGTGCTTAAACACATATTAAACAGCATACGCGCGCTCGGATGTTTACAACTCGATTGCCCACAATGCGCGCGGCATCAAAACAGGAAGCGCATGCGTGCGCTTTTTGTTTTGGTGCAGAGTGCACGTAAAAACAAGAAAAACAAGAAGCGCATGCATGCCACATGATTTTTAATGATATTTGGCGCTCGTAAACTAAAACTTGCTCGTTTTTCAAGCCAAAATTTATTAAAAATCTTTGCTCGTTTTCCGAAACCCTTGTAAACCGTGTTACTCGTAATCCGAGGTTCCACTGTATTTATGTTTTTTTCACAATATACACAAACTCAAGTACCATTATCCCTCTACCACTGGCCAGTTTACAATTTATTTGATTCATTGATGCCATGCAACAGATACACTAAAAAATCAATCAATGTTTGCTCTTTTCCCTTGTTACATTAACTTATAACTGATGAAATTAATGGAGGAGTGTTTAGACTGTGTTCGGGCACTGATGGCTTCACCCAGTGGCACCCCTTCATCCACAACCTCAATGTCATCTTTATCAGTGGACTATGAAACTGAAATTGTACATTACAATTAACTGATAAAATCATCAATTTATTATTAGTCATTGTTCATTCCTGTATGTATAGAATTATGAATTTGCATCATTTTGGTGTCATAGCTTGGTGCTTTGCATTGTAAAATAGGTCAGTATTAAAGTTATATGGTTTAAGAGGTTATGTACAGTTCCTAAGAGGGCCTTTTCGCGTCTGAACCGCACACGCATGACAATCTTTGCCCAAGAGCTATCTGTGTTGGTGTTCACAAAGGAGGTCCTTGCACAGTCTACCTTGACTGGCAAATCTGGGAAGGGAAAAGCCCCAAAAAGACAGCTGAACGTTGCCAAAATGCAGGCCATAACAGGTAGGTACTTACGTTACATTTTGTCTCCTTAAAAAAACCCTTTGGTTTTAAATAACAGTAGGATTACATACACATGGGAAACAAAGCAGTAGCAATTGTCATAATTCCTATAATTTTGACAGTTAAAAATGAGTGCAGTGCATTTAAATGAACATAATTTTTTTAATTAATTTTTATTGATCATAAGAAATTTCATATTTTAAGATCAGTCATTTTCATGAGCTTTTTTTTCAAAGGCTTGAAATATTCACTTTACATGCAATTTAAAAGTTTCAGAAGATTTCAGAAATTACAGAAGTAAATTAAAAGAAAAACTTTTTCACAATATTTTCTGATAGCACTGTACTGTTCAACTCTAGTACGTCGATCAAAGTCTGTTCTTTAAAGATAACTTCATATTCTAAATGGTATTTTCAACAGTCCCCATTGACACTGAAACCAACAATAACCTCCTTGAAAGAATTTTTTTTTTTAAATATTGATCAAAAAGACAAATGAACTAATCCAAGTTAGGCTTATTGACTTCAAATTGTGAGTAGAAGAAATTCATTGCCAGATTTATCATGTGTATGAAAAAAATATGCACACAGTTCTCCTTTAATGTTGTCAAAACGTAAGAAAAACCCTGTGACATGATCTCTTGTGCATTTTGTTAACAGATGCTGTTCCTCAGGAGTTTCCACTAACAAGTGCCTCTGATGTATGTGCAGCCATCAGACAAAAGTGTAATAATGAGCAGTTTATCCAAAAAAAGGCTACTAAAGTGTAGAGCATGTGTCTGAGTACCAGTACCAGTTGACCCGTATGGTTATGTCTGGCACGGCATCCTCACTGATGATGATGGTGAGAGAGGACACAGGCGTTGTATGTATGGCACTTCTCTACCGCTGCTTTCGTTTGACTGTAAGAATTTTGATTTTGACTTTCCTTTGTTGCTAAGTACAACTCTACATAATACTAGCAACACTGTAGTACACTTTGGGTTTCTGTACTCCGTGTTTCTGTTGGAGGAGGGGAGAAGACGCAGGCGTTTTTAACACGGACCAACTAGCCACAACCGGCGTTGGGCTAAGTTTAATGGCGCCCGGCATTACCGTTAAATACTCTGTCTCTCAGCTGGTTATTCTTAACTGGCGGCTACCTCCATCCTGCATCCCAGTCATAAGACATCTCGGACTCCCGAAAAAAGTTTGTCTATCTTCAGCATGGCGCCGATAAAATGCCATCCGTCTGGACTGCAGCAGCACGGGTCGCACCTGAGGGCCGTCATCAGAACAATGGCGCATCGACTATGTAGCTAACACCCGCCCCGCCTCCCCCTGAGATCCTCTAGTACTGGGCGGAATGAAAACCGTGGAGTGGATTTCAGTTTATTGCGGAGCTTACAGAGACATGTACTAACAGATTTGTCTCCTGCGTTCCGATGCCGCACTGCTGGCGTGCCTGGACGTCCTTCAGACAAAATTGACCTGAGGATGTTTCCGGTTCACTCCTATTTATAACCTGCAGGTGCACCTCATTCGGTTACGTCATGCCTGGCACAGGTTATAAGCCGAAGGTATTCGGCGGGTTTGACATGCACAGGCTTCACAACCGGGCAACAAAGAGATGTTCCCATAGCGTTTTCACGCAGCATTGAGTGTAGCTTTTGAAAGGGAACAGTGTACGGTCCGTGTACTTTTTGGTATTTGAAGTTTGTTTTTATAAACAAACAAAAAAAAAATGAAAATGAAAGTTATATTTGTTTTTTATTTTAAAATGTCAGACACTTTTTTTTAATTAGACTTGATTTTATTTTCTCGTTTATACTTTGAATAAATAAAGTTCTACAGCTTAGAAACGAAAAAGCAGCTGTGTCTTCGTTCTCTAAAACCGGAAGTATCTCTTCTTCTGTTGTTTGTGGCAACGTGTCGTCTTCTTGGCGGTACTACATTCACCTGTATGACAGAAAACATGGACCACTACGTAGTTTTCAGGAATAATAAAAGAGTGTCACTCAGGGACGAGGATATGACGGCTGAAAAGTTAAGTCGCATATTTCAGGTAAGAAAACTTTTTTAAAAATGTTACTTAAATGTTTACCATGTCATTTTAATTACCGCCAAAAAAATGTTACCCGTTAACCTCAATTTTGCAGCTAGTTCCAAGTTAGCCTTAGCTAGGGTTTAAACTTTAATTTGACAGCGTTCACATTTGGTGATTAACAGTAGTCTTGAAAATATACAGTATTTGCTTTATGTAACTTTAAATACATGGGCATGGCTAGACCTTGCACACGCCCCAGTAATCTCTTCAACCTGAGATTTAACAAGCTCCTTTATTTGGCAGTGGATTAATTTAGCTTGATAACAGGAAGGAGGTTTTTTAAAGTTACAATGTCCACGAGACGCAGTTTAATCACAGCGCACCTAACCATGTATCCGCCCCAATCAACTATTGGGATTGATGTATAATACGACGATGGGACTAATAATGGAAATAAATAATGCCGATGATTGTATTTCGACTCAAGCCTTCTTCACTCCTGTAACTGGCCATCAGAACATGTTTCAGTTCATACAGCACATTAGAACATTTCAAATATTCTAGGAACTTCTAGGGAAAAATAAATAGTTGTAACATGAGTTTGGGGGTGGGTGCCCCAGTGCGCTCTGTGCCCCAGTAGAGCAACGCCTCAGATTAATAGGTCTCAGCTAATACTGTTTACCTCACTGATGATTCAAATGTGGCCCTGTTCCCCGAAGGAGTCTCTAGTGTTTTCAGCACATTAGACCTTACACCTAAGGGTCACTATGAGGTCCATGGCGAAGACATGGATTAAATGCATACACCAGCAGCGGCTTCTGCTGGTTCTGCTTCACAGCGGGTTACTCCAAGTCCCTCCTCGGCCACCAAACATTTCAGAGGTAGGAGTATTGTTCTTTCCAATGTTTTTGTAATTTACATAATAGAAAAAGCAAAAAGAGGCCATAAATAATCTCTCAGGCAACACATGGATAGCTAATGTGAATAGTTAGAAAGAATAACAAAACTACTATTGCAATAATTGTGAAATCATGTTTTTTCTTTCAGATCAGTTTACCTTGCTGAGGTGGTTGGTGGGAGATTGATTCCTATGGAAGTATAATTGTGCCAAAATTCCTCAAAGCAAAATAGCGGGTTGAATTAACTGAAAAAATATTTGTTGCAATAAAAATGTTTGAATTTTTCTGCATTGCAATTTGATCTGAACTGAAAAAAATCCTTAGAGCATTTACAATGTTTGAATTTTTTGCCACTACTGTTTATTGTGGTTGCATATTTCAAATGAAAATGTAATTTTCAAGAATATTCAAGTTACTAAATTGCAGTTCAAAAATATTTTCAAGTGTTAAAAATCTTCATTATATTTCAACCTTACAAATTCAGGTCACTAAAATTCAGGTCGCTAAAATTCAGGTAGCTAAAATTTAGGTCTTCACATCTGGGATATCACAGGAAGAGCAGTGGTGTGCCGATTGCTGCTGTCCATGCCGCAGTGTACTTTAAAGTGTCTTTGAGTAGAGTTGAGCCAGTAATATGTAGTGGAAAAGAAAATTTTCCTTCACTACTGTACTGGTTAGCAAGCCTAGTCCTGGAGATTCCCCTGCCCAATACATTTTAGTGTTTTTCTTGCTCTGTCACACACATTTCTTTTCAGAGAATGTTTTTAAAGTACCTGATCAGTTGAACCAGGTGTGCTGGGAGCAGGGAAAATATGAAAATGTGCAAGGCAGGAAATCCTCAAGGACCAAGGTTGGGAACTACTGCTTTAATCCATCTAAACAGATTCAAATTATTTCCTACATTTGTAAAATCATTCAGTGAATAACTGTTTATTCATTGCATTCAAAGCATATTTTGGCCAAATGAATCTTTCAACAGTGGGGCTCTTTATTTATCAGTTTCAGTTTAGAGACTAATTGTTACACATACAGAATTTGGTTTAGTTAAATCAAGTGAAACTTCATACTTTTAGTAAACATTTTGTATTTCTTGTCTTTTTCTATCAATACTCTTTGGAGTACAGTATTTGCCCCATTTTTTGGAAAGGTGAGTAAAATTTCACTTGCCACATCTACTGTATACTATCCACAGACCACTCACCAGCAAAGACGTATAACAAAAAAAACGCTGAAGCCTAGGATATTGAATTTAAAAGAGCCTTTGTGCAGAGAGGGCGTGATTTATTCACCTTTCACTTACAATCAAACTGAGTTAATAGATGAATGTTTGCAAATCAATAAAATCATGTGGGATAACTGCGTGACCAAACATGTATTGGCATATAAGTAGACATGTCACGTTACTTTTGCAGATATTATAGAAGCGCGAATCCTGTCGCTGTGCTGCAGAAGCATTATTGGCTGCAAGAAATGTGTGGAGCAGTGGAAGGAGACTTCTCCACATTGTCCAAAATGTAGATACAGTAAGTCAACAACAGTGCAATAGAGGTAGCAGGTCTAACTAATTTCTCAGAGAATTGATTCTCCATTCTTAGTTTGTTTTGTTGTAAAGGGATCAACTCCAAATGTGGAGTATGTTGTCAGTGTAGATCCCACATGCTGTCGGTAAAGGTCTGTAGCTCCAAGTGAATGTGGCAAGAGTTCTGATGGAATTCTTTGTTTACACCCAGGCTTGGATGAGAAGCAACCCCACACATGAATGGTCTCAGGATGCTTTACTGTTGGCATGACACAGGACTGATGGTAGCGTCACCTTTTCTTCTCCGGACAAGCCTTTTTCCAGATGCCCCAAACAATCGGAAAGAGGTTTCATCCGAGAATATGACTTTGCCCCAGTCCTCAGCAGTCCATTTGCCATACTTTTTGCAGAAGATCAATCTGTCCGTGATGTTTTGGATCAATCTGTCCGAGAAGTGGCTTCTTTGCTGTCCTTCTTGAAACCAGGCCATCTTCCAAAAGTCTTGGCCTCACTGTGCGTGCAGATGCGCTCACACCTGCCTGCTGCTATTCCTGAGCAGCTCTTCTTTTTAGAAGATGATCCTGGCGCTTGCTGGACTTTCTTGGACGCCCTGAAGCCTTCTTAACAATAATTGAACCTCTTTCCTTGAAGTTCTTGATGATCCTATAAATTGTTGATTTAGGTGCAATCTTAGTAGCCACAATATCCTTGCCTGTGAAGCCATTTTTATGCAACGCAATGATGGCTGCACACGTTTCTTTGCAGGTCACCATGATTAACAATGAAAGAACAATGATTTCAAGCATCACCCTCCTTTTAACATGTCAAGTCTGCCATTCTAACCCAATCAGCCTGACATAATGATCTCTAGCCTTGTGCTCTTCAACATTCTCACCTGAGTTAACAAGACGATTACTGAAATGATCTCAGCAGGTCCTTTAATGACAGCAATGAAATGCAGTGGAAAGTTTTTTTTTCAGGATTAAGTTATTTTTCAAGTGAAAGAAGGACTATGCAATTCATCTGATCTCTCTTCATAACATTATGGAGTATATGCAAATTGCTATTATAAAAACTTAAGCAGCAACTTTTCCAATTTCCAATATTTATGTAATTCTCAAAACCTTTGGCCACGACTGTACATGTTCATACACTGATCAACTATAGCATTCAAATTCATTAGGTGGTTTTAATGTGGCTGTGATTGGTGTGAGGATACACAGTCCCATATGCAGCAAGCAACAATGCACTGTAGGTTCTAAAGCCTTCTGATTATAGCCAGAGTGCTAGGCAGTTTGCTGCGTGTGGGGCGGTGTAGCTACAGACCTGTCAGGGTCACCTGGTGGTTTTAATCTTGTGGTGTACTTATTTGGTACTTGAACAAAACACAGCAGACACTTGTGTGAACTTTACTGTGCAATAAATGTTTTTGTTACATGATTGCCATGGAATGTTTTTTCCTCTCCATTTTATTAAATACACAAAGGTATAGAGTATACTGAATTGAAATAGCAAACAAAATATTGTTAAATTTGTTTGTTATTTCGAGGAACACACCAAAAACATTTGATGTTTTTTTTTCTTTCTCTGTTTCACATCCACATTTCAAATAACTAGGTTTGATAGTGTTAATTTGTGAAAACATGTCTGTTATTTTACATTATTCCAGATAAATTAGGTTGTACACATTTATTAAAAATTTATAAATCAAATGTAAATTACAAAATCAACAGGTGTCTGTGGTACTGTTAGAATTACCTGAAAATATCTTCATAGATGGACAAGTTGTTTTTGATTGGCATTGTGGAATGACTCTCAATCTTTTTGATGAATCCATCGATGGCTAAAACATGGGTCACTCCAAACATCACAAGTTTTTAGTTCTGGTTGAGGTGAAGCTTATGGCCCATATATTCTATGATGGTAGGGTAGGGGGTTAAGGTTCCGAGCTCCCTTAAAAATAACAAGATTCATTAAAAAAATTAATAAATCACAGTGGAATACTCTCAAGTCAGCTTTTAACAGTATGCTCAAGCAATGTGAGCTAACTGAAAGTTGGGAATTTTTTTTTATATTACCAGTGGTAGAAGGCTAACTGCAAATAGTTCTATAGTGCTATATACTGTAAATAAAATCTGACTTATAAATGAAAGTTTACAAAATTCTCGTATTTAACATGTTAAATTTCAGTATAAAAACCTTCTGGTATTTCTGGTATCAGGTTTTTCAGTAAATTGCTGTTAACCGTTTAAACATCTCACATAATGTGGACTCATCTTATATATTAGAAATGTCTGGTTCATAGTGAATAAAACAAGTTGCACATTCATTAGCCACAATATTCAAATACTACTGATGATCTAGACTGTACTGAATGATGACTTATTTTCAGGAAGCACATACTTTTGATATTGCATTAATTACATTTTCTTGATCTCAAGTAGGATTTTGAATGCAGACTTTTACTTTTAGTGCTGCATTTCATTGAAGTTTATAAGCACCTTATGTACCACTGACAGGCCACGCATGAATTCAACACATTAGATCAAACATATGTAAAGGTAGTCGAGCAAAATAACTTACTTGGTGTCTTGCTTCATGATAAGGCCGATGCACCTCCTTTAAAACTGACCCAATTCGTCCTTCTGCAGCATGTATGCCTTTCGTTGACAGATATCCCTTCATCATTTTGGGGCCATATGTTGGCCCCACCAGTAAATAAATAAATAAATAAATACTAAAAAGTAGCTTTCAACAACAGCCCGGGACATTCTCTGCACAAAATTTTCTAACGTTTCTTGCAGAAAACCCTCTGACTTCTCCAAATTCCCGTGACAAGTGTTCAGAGATAACTTTAGATGACAAGCCTTGTCTTGCCATTTCTAAAATTATGTCTGAATAAAGTTCCAAAGCCATGACTTTTCACTACCAGCCGGACTGGTGTTACTGTAGCTGCAGGAGCCTGCAGGTGATGCCGACAGCTGCACACCTCGCTCTAACAACCTCCAACTTCTTACTAATTAAATAACATTTCGTTTCTGGTTTTTGTTTTCTTGCATTATTCTTTTCTGATGCACAAAAGGAAAAAGGACAAATAACCTTTTTAATTTTTGTTCTATTTTAATTACAAGTCAAATAAGCGTGTATTTTTCTTTTTCATTTTCTTTTATTTTCTTTTATTTTTTTCGATAACTTCAAATACCAAATACCAAAACATACACGGACCGTCAGCTTCGTGTCTTTTTTTTTTTCCTTTGGTCTTCCTCCTCACGCATTTAAATGTTAAATACAAGGTCTGTATACACACTTTCACTCACCTATGACTGAATTTGTTCACTGTATGTAACAAAATTATTACTATTACCGTGTTAACGTTACACTCAAACTTTCAAAGCCTGGTCTTTGCTATAGCATGCTAGTTTATCTGGCAATGGCTAATAACTAGCCAAACCAAAGAACCCCACCTGTGTATGAAAGAAACTGCAAAAATGTCTGAGCTTTTTAGCTTTCTTTGTAGAATGCTTGCAGGGTGTATGAAGATGGTGATGTGATGAATGAAAGCTAAACTATTAACTGTAGTGCCAGCATGACGATAGCATTTAGCTAGGTTGCTAGCGTTAGCAACCACATTAACATTAGAACTTTATTCATCTCAGTGCTTGTGACAATAAAAATCTGGGGTGTTACAAAACACTAATCTTTTTACAAATATGCATACTAGCCAACCCTCTCAATTTTTCCATAAAGTTTTACTTTAATTTCTTTCTTTCTAAGGTTGGAACCAACACCGTGGAATATCTCCAGCAGGCTGAAGTGTCCAGGCCGTACTCCTACACCCCAATGTTGGGAGATAATGACCAGCACTGTTCTCAGGCATTAGTGCTTCTTAGTAATAGTATCATAATGATGCCACTGTTGAACTTGTTTTGTATTATGCAATCTTGTGCTTTTGAAATATAAATATAAATATATTTTCTTTGATTTGTACAATTAATTGGGTGTTGTTAATTGCATATATGTATGGTTTGCAAAACTTAGTTTTTTTTTTTTGTAATAGACCAGTATATCAAAGTAATTTAACTGTTTAAACTGTTTTACCCATAGACATGTAAAACATAAAAATAATAATAACCTATTTGTGAGGTAGAATTAACCCAGCATTATAGTTAAATATGACCTGGCATTTGGATTGAATATTTTACCCATCTTGCTGGGTTGAATAAATAACCCAGCATGTAGTTGGTCCAATATTTATCCAGCAGCAGGGTTAAAAACAACCCAGTTTAAGTAAAAGTTAAAGAACAATTGCCTGTGCAACTTACTGTATATGATTGTCAAAAATGTCCCACCTAACTTGAACTGAATAATTCCATATAGTTGCCATTTTTTGTTATCAGTAAAAATAACAGGAATTAATTTTTTCAATTTTTCCATTATGCATGTGTTTCCCCATATTACCTAATTTTGAAAACTTGAATTCCACAGTCATCCAGAACAGACAATGTCACTGTAACTGTAGTTCAGTAATCCAGGACATCCAGTAGTCATTAAAATCCCAAAATATTAGATAGATTGTGATGCATGTATAGCTGTATACAGTATTCCCACCAGGTGGAGTCCTCCTACAATGACAGTTTTACTGTGAAATGCTGGTAGATGCAAATCCCATGAAGAAAGACTCAAATTTGTGACTTAAAGCTAAAACAATAATTCATTTAGAAATAAAGCTAATGTTAATACCCATAAGCTGCTCATAATGATCGTGTTCACCTTAACTAGCTTGGGGCTGTCCACTGACTCCTTGTAAGAGAGATAAAGGGAGAATATGGATTTGGATGTGCAGCAGCCTGCTTATGTTCAGTGGGACGAGGCCAAGAAGAAACAGTGGGTCATTTGTTTTGGTGCTGCCCTTTCATCTAATCCTTTTGGACAGAATGGTGTGTGGGGAGATTTAGAAACCTCTGTAAAGATGATTTGGTATGCTTTGGAGAATCTCTGAAGAGCCTAGCCTCATACATTCTAAAAATGGCTGGAATAATAATAATAAAAAAAACAACCAACGCTGGGTCACTATTGCTGTCTTGACCCAAGTGCTGGGTTTTACCATTTAACCCAGAATTCTGGGTTGTTCATTTGACCTGCTGTTAAATTGCTGGGTTATTTTATTTGACCCAACCAGTGGGTAAAATTAACACTCTTGCTGGGTCAAGTGTTACTCAAGTGCTGGGTAATTTTATTTGAACCATCCAATGAGTAAAATTAACAAACTTGCTGGGTTGATACATTCCATTTGATTAAGTAGATAGAAACATTTTGTTTTCAAAAAAGTTCCAAAATGTACACAACTTCACATAATGTGTGTAACTATTTAATTTGCTCCCACCACAAATTATTAAAAGAAATAATAAAAAATTCACATTAACTTAAAATACTGAGTGCTCTGAGCATGATCCAGTCAGAAGTGAAGAATCCAGAATGTTCGACAAAGAATAATCCAACTGCTGGGTCAAAATAACACAATCAGGTGTTTGTTTTTTCCCCCCAGAATGATCCTGGATCAGAGAGAAACAGAACACTGTCACTACTAAGACTGTCATTACACATACCCCAAACGCTTCTTCTGACAAATATAAAATATTATAAAATGTGCTAACAGACTTTTACCTAAAATTACATTTAATCCTTGTTTGGTGTTCAGGTCTGTGGGACCCGTTTTCATGTTTTATCAAAAGGAAAATTATACAATTGATTATTTTTTCAAACTCAGACGCATTGGCCTTGGCTCATTTTTTGTGAAGAGCATATATCAGGAATCATTTTCAATAACTACAGGGTGTAGTTATTGCAAACATTTGCAATAACTACACCCTGAAACCCCCCCCCCCCCCTTACCTTACACATTTATATTGCATAGAGGATGTTTGGGTCCATTGGACCCGAGGCTAATAAAATAGTGAAAATTGTAGGCTCTGTGTTCCTTCACTCTGTCCTCCTCCTGTCTGGGACTGCTATAAGCATGGGTGTGTGTGTGTGTGCTCTCAGATTCCTGCACACTTTACCCTCTGTCTTTTGAGAACCAATCCTTATTTGCTCCTATTCTATCGCATTTTTCATATTCCAAATTGGGGTGCAATAAATATAGCTTTGCGGTTCCTTATCACAACTTATCAAGATGACCAAAAGATTCTCTGTTCAGAAGACGAGAGGTAGAGGATCACATTTCTCAAAATAGTCTGACAGTGACTTTGAAGAAAAGGTTGAAACTGAGCATCAGCTAGTTCCAATCGAAGACGAGATGCAGAACCAGTCCATGAGCAGCTAGCTCCAGAAACAGAAGCCCATCAGCAGCTGTGAAAAATATGGATGTTGAAATTGTGAAATTTAATGGTCTTCCGTTGAAATGAGCCACCCTGCATGCCAGCCAATGTGATAAGAATGCAACCAGGGCCAACAGGGGTGGCAGTTACTCATGTGCAGGACATCAAGTCATCTTTTGAGCTTTTTGGCCCAGATTCAATCCAGATAATTATTCTGGATTGCAATAATTTAGAAGGAAGTTGTGTTTTTTGTAACGAGGGGGAAAGGGGTGGATGAAACCCATTCACATTCTCACTTTGGGGTTCTAATCCTTGCTGGAGTTTTAAGGTCCAAAGGGGAATCCACAGAATCCTGGTAGGATGCAGAAACTGGCAGAGAACATTTCCATGCAACATGTCCCTGGAAAACTTCCACATAATTTCCAGGATTATCTGCTTTGATAAGTGAGATGACAGCAACAACAAAAAGAAGTGCTGTGCCAAGATGGACAGAGAAACATTATGTACATGCATCAAGAAGTACATATGCACCACATACACAGTAAAACCCTGCCCCTCATTTGTTCTGTGGGCTGGTATGAAAAAGCAATGTGTTCACTTGGGCTGATTCAATGTTTAGACTGACATGGTTCAACGTGTGTTCTGCAAAATTATGTGAAAGAGTTAAACTTCCAAATAAGTTCATATAAATCAAAATCAATAGTTGCTTAATTCAATTTGTTGATTTTCACTCATATTGATAATTTTTTTTAAATTACATTTTATTAGGAAAAAAACAAACAGACAAACAAACGAGTAGCACTTTAATTAATAAATGTGATCTAACAAAGGTAAAGGGCAAATATTAACCATATATCCTGTGGATATTGCTTGTAATAAAATTCATATTAACTTACCATAAAATACTGCCTGCTTTAAGTGGCGTGTCCCTCGCTTCAGGAATGAAGAATGCACAAAGTTTGTCACGCCGTTTCTCAATTCCAAGAAAACAAAGAACGGTCTTTACTTGGAAGTGCACACTCGAGGGTTTGAGGACACCAGGTATATTGCAAATGGAATGCAGAGTACAGAATGCATTACAATGCCGCAATATAGTATACCATAAATGTATTATACCAAAGATTGCCTGTTAGAAATACTAAAAATTAAATTAATCCTCTGTTTTAATCACTCTTGCCGAGGTGAGGCTGCGTTGAGCTGGTACATAAGTGCAGAGCACCTAGGTATTGCCTTGAACTCAAATCTCCGCAATACTTGGGGTAATTTTTTAAATAGACGCTATGTTGGTGACGCTAACTGATCGAGGTGTTTAGCTGTACACACATGCATTCTCGTCTAAACAACTCTTAAAACTACACTTTGTGACACAATAACAGGAATAATTTGAACATTTTGCTGGCTGCCATTTGAGAAACTATAGGTTAAATAAGAAACCAGTTGTTGGGTCAAAAAAACACAACCAGTTGTTCATTTGTAAGTGCCTCACTACATCTCATTTGACCCAGCATTACCCTACCCAACATTGTGTTTACAGAAACAATCCAGCATCTTTTAGAATGTAACATCAGAACTGTGAGTGTGGTATCAGAGAGGGAGAGAGTGATTTGGATATGGAGAGGGAGAAAAGATACAGATGCAAAAGTTTAATCCCCATCCAGTATTCTGCTTTTTTTTTTAAATAACCTGGAAGCTTTAAATAAAAGACAGAATTTGTTGAGGAAAAAAACTAAATAAGGGTTTCCCTGGGGAAGGTGTTTTCAACCCAATCTTATTTCCAGTTTTTTTTTTTTTTTTGTAATTGAACGAGGGAAATGTGAAATATGAATATGTGGTGTGATTTACTTAGTTTGGAAAAAAGTGATGTGCTCATTCTGTTGGCTTCTGGTGTGATACTTATGTAGTGTCCGTTTAGATGGAATTTGTAAAAATAGATGAGTGAATGCAAATTCAGAAAGGTTCCTTTCCTATTTTACAAACTGTACTTTTTGAGCAAGTTGTCATCCTGTCATCCAAATGATGATGGTTCCTTTAAAGTCTGGTGCTGCTTTTTAAAAAGAATCTACTGCTAAAAGTGCTATACAAAATAACATTTAAAGATGGAAAATATGAGATTGAATTGTTTTGGATCCAATGGCATGTAACTGGAAATCTGATTATCACTAACACATTGAAATTTTATTTATTTATAAAAGAGTATCTTCCAAATGCTGTAAATGTAATTCGTTAGTTACATTTTGAAATTATTTTCTCTCTGCATACTGGACTCTTCCAATATGCTATTCATAACTCTATATTATGAATAGCATATTGGAAGAGTCCAGTATGCAGACTCTAAATGCAAGAGACATTTACATGTATGTAATTTTGTGACTATGCCTTTGTTTGGCATGGTTGGAAGATCCGCACTGATCAGAAATGAAAGTAGATTGCCATAGAGAACAGGAAGCTCTCTGTTATTTCTGGCTATTTCACCAAAACCAGATTTAGATAATATGGACACTACTACTGTGCTATATCACAGGAGCATATGTCCAAAATGACTGATAAAGTATGACTGTACTTTCTGACCGAAAGACCTCAGGCAGTGCAGATCGGGAACTACACATCCAGTACCACCACACGGAGCACTGGGGCCCCTCAGGGCTGCGTGCTCAGTCCCCTGCTGTTCACGCTGCTGACTCATGATTGTGTAGTGACACACAGCTCCAATCATATCATCAAGTTTGCAGATGACACGACCGTGGTGGTTCTCATCAGCAAGAACGACGAGTCAGCGTACAGAGAGGAAGTGCAGAGGCTAATGAACAACAACCTGTCTCTGAACGTCAATAAGATAAAAGAGATGGTTGTTGACTTCAGGAGGACATGGAGCAATCACTCTTTGCTCAGCATCGATGGCTGTTCTGTGGAGATCGTCAAGAGCACAAAATTCCTAGGTGTCCACCTGGAGGAGAACCTCACATTCCTGAGAAGGCTGAAAAAGGCACAGCTTACACCACGAATCCTTACCACCTTCTATTGGACGAACTATTGAGAGAATACTGACCAGCTGCATCACTGTCTGGTTTGGGAATTGTAACATATCATACCGCAAGACCCTACAGCAGATAGTGAGGAGAGCTGAGAAGATCATAGTGATCTCTCTCCCTCTATCGATGTCATATACACCATATGCTGCATCCGCAAAGCCACCAGCATTGTGGCTGACCGGACACACCCCTCACACTCACTCTTCACCCTCCTGCCATCTGGAAAAAGGTACTGAAGCATTTGGGCACTCACATCCCGACTACGTAACAGTTTTTACCCACAAGCCATCCGTCTCCTCAACACAAAGGGACTGTACTGATACACACACACACACACACACACACACACACGCACACACACACACACACACACACACACACACACACACACACACACAGAAATCATTCAGACGAACTAAACTGAACTGACGAACTGAAACTGAACAGGACTGAACTGATGAACACACATGCACAATCACACTGATCTACAACCATCCTAACTTGTTCATACCTACCTACCTGAGCTGCTCTTTACAATTTTTGCGCAATATTTATTTTTGTCACAGTGTCAATTGTTTACTGCTGCTCTTCCCACTACCTCAACTCATACTTCAAAAAAAAAAAAAAAAAAAAGTACTGTAAAATGTTACATTGTTGTGTTTGTCATGTAGCTCTTTGTTTGCACTTTTGCACGTGCACTTTGTTGTCGATTTCTATTTTTTTGTATAGAAATGTATAGTTTTTTTTTAGGTTAACTTAACAATTAAAAAAATGTAAATCTGTCATATCTGAGCCAGTCAGCTAATTAGATCTCTTAGTCAGCTAGCTGGTTCCAGTAAAGTGTGTTGTTAATTTATGTTGTTTGTTAATTTATGTCATTGCATGTATGTAGCATATTGGTCCTGGAGGAACGTTGTTTCGTTTCACTGTGTACTGAACTGTATATGGTTAAAATGACAATAAACGCAGACTTGACTTGACTTGACTTGACTTGACATAGACCTAGACCAAGCATTTGTACTAGCTATTTCATTTTCTAATATCATCATTTTTTTCCTGTACACCATTGAAAAATTTAGCACATTCAGTGTTCAGGTGACGGATCTTGGAAGAATATACCCATTGATGTCTTTAGATGTCAATAATGCCTGCGCACATTTTTGGTGTTGCATGTGTAAGAGTGCAGTGGACCAAAGCATGTGATTACACATCAGTTTTGACTTCACTACACTGAGGTTACCTAAACATATGATTTAATATCAAATGGTATCTCAGGCAATGAGAACAAAATTATCTATTAATATGTAAAATGCTAAAGTCATAGAATTTGGATAATTGGTTTGTTGGTTAACAATTTTTGGAAAATATTTTAAAACTTTAAGTCATTGACTGAGCTGACATTTGATCTGACATGTTAATGTTGTGTAACAACTGAAATTCTACTCGTTAACAGCAATCAATATTTACACAATAATAATAATAATAATAATAATAATAATATATTATTATTATTATTATTATTACATTTTTAACATGCTCTTTTTTCATCCCTTCATATGAGTGAATCGTTCAGTTAAAGACCATTCATTACTGATTGTCCCAGAATCGTTTAACAACAGGAGTATGCCAGGAGGAGTTATGCTATGAAAAGCTTCTTTTAATGCACTAGAAGCCTTCATTGATATTCCTTTCACAATAGTCAAAATGTAAGGCAGGTTAACCAATACATCATTTGAAAAACGATAAACATAATAAACATAGTAAAACATAAACTATTCAGTCATTTATAGATTAAAAAATTCTTTTGAATGCTCGCATATATTTATATGTGACTTCTATGAATGCTTTGAAGACTTGGAGCGGAATGTTTGGAGCGTTTCACTAGTCCCTGATCACCTGTCTTCTCCGCACTTTCCGTTAGGCGGCAGTGCGCACAGCTTTTATTTCGGTCAGCACTGCCAGCACACTGCTCATACACTGGGAAAGGATGGAGTTGGCGCATCTTCAACTTTCAACTATCGCAAGCGCCGCACTGGACTTCTTGACAAACGACGGGGTTTTAGATCTAGTTTTTTTTTCTGTATGTTGTACTTACATACGTAATATGGATATTAGTGGCGTTTTATTGCGCCTGGGCGCTTGTTGATCGACACAGCTTCGGCTACTGGACCATCGGGACATTCTGTAAGCCGTGGAAGTAGCTAGTGTCCGTATGACTGCAGGCTTGAGGAGAGGTCTCGGATGCGCCAGTACGGGATAGTTCGGAAATATTCGTACAGATCGACTGCTGAAGGTCAAATGAACAACATGGATGGCTTTGCGTCGCGCATCTAAAACAATATACAGTTAACTGATATTTCATGCTGCCTGTTTTTTTTTTCGGCATTGGCATAGGTTCCTTTAAGTTTTTCCCCCCCCGACAGCTACTGAGAAATATCCTATGCGCACTGCGAAGATTTTAAAAGCACACAGTCTGCGCCTCTGTTTCGGATTAAACCGCCGTCAGATGAACAACGCTGAGACATATATACATCGGATATTTCTGCATAATTTAATCGCTTTTTGAATTGATGGAAAAACGTGCCGTTCATTCGGCGTGATGGGTACCCTCTCACTTTACTGACATCAAGAACGGTGATTGTTTTTTCCAGGGTAAGCCTCAGATATGCTTGATCATTTTACAGTCATCCTTTGGTTTAAGTCGAAGGGGAAAAAAACGTTACATTTAGCTGTTTCGTCGCCAAATCATGTACAAATAACAACGGCAATGCCGAAGCCTATATCCGAATAAAAATGATGGAATAGACAGCAGAGGCTAAATGGTTCTGCTTGTATAAATGAAGACCCTGGTTTAGGATTCTGCAGCTTAATTCCACCTGCCTGTAGATTAAATTAATGCGATTGTTCTTGTTATTGGGTGTTAATACACACACACACACACACACACACACACACACACACACACACACACACACATATATAATGTGTGTGAGCAAGAGAGAGGTCTGTACTGTTTTGACAACAGGTTTAATGCATTTTATCTAAACTCCCCTGGATAAAAGAAATCCCTACGTGTCTGTTTGTTTAGGGCTATATCACACAATAAAAGTTCTATAGCCTTAAGGAATTTCCTATCACAATTAAAACTATGCTATTTTACATCATCTTTGATCTTGTTACATCATGTTACAGAAGGTCTTACAATTGCAAAGACACAGAGAGGGAGAGACCGAATAAAACCAGAGTCACGACACCAGACAGCTTATGAGAGAAATATATACTGTTCTGAAGATAATGATTAGGAATTTAGCCATCTGGGTTTAGAATAAAGACACACTCTTGCCAATGTTCTGCTAGTATTATACAATAGATCTAAGTTAGATTTATAAACATACTGTGGCACATTAAAACAAAACGCAAACAGATGGAATTTGTATGGTTGGGCATCTCCCATTAATATAATCTTAATAAACTTGGTATCCTATTCTTTCAATGAGGAAGGATTTGTTTTTATAATGTGTTTTACAGATAATAATAATAATAATAATAATAATAATAATAATAATTTTAAAAACTGCACTGTTAACTTGTACCCTTGAAAGGGCTGATAAAAATTTGTAAAGTGTATGTCAATTTCTTTTCCTGAACATTTTGGGCTAGTTTAAAGTGTGCAATTTTTGTGTTGTAGTTTGAGAATTTTGGTGAATTTTAATGAAACCAAGCAACACTCCAGCTGTTTGAAGCCTGACATTAAAGTAGAAACAGTTCAGGGTCACTGAACTGTTTTGTGATGTCCCAATGCACAAACATACATTAGTAAAGCCTTCTGGCAAGCTTTCTATAGGAAAAAACATAAACTCATAAGGGCTTTGTCCAGTTCAATTAATGCATTACTTTTCAGTTATTAGTCACCTCTCATGCTTTCACATAAATAATAAAATAACATACACAAAGTGAAAAAAAATCTTGTTATTTTTTATACTTCATTAATAATACGTTCATGTTCTTGTCTTGAGTATTAATTTAGATTTTGCAGTGTACCACTGGAGTACCCAATGCCTCTGTACTAAATCTGGCATAGACCTCACATTGTGCGCAGGGGCCTTGCTGAAACATGTTTAGATCCCCTATAGTTCCGGTGATAGACAGTTTTATCACTGCAGCATACAAAATGTAGTACAGGAAAAAAACTATTAATGCTTAAAATAAATTATGGTACAGTGCAAAACTGTATATATAAAGCCAAATACACCCACACCCCCCAAAAAAGTAGTTTAACAGTTTTAAGCTTATAAAAATCAGTTAATTCTTATAATTCAGTTAATTCCTGTAACCTATTGCTGGGCCAATATATAACAGAGCACATGTTGGATAGTTTTTTGGTTTGGCCATAAACTGTTATTTAAAAAAAATTAGGGCTGTAGCTATCAAATATTTTAGTAATCGAGTATTCTACCAAAAATTTAATCGATTAATCGAGTAATCAGATAAAATGTACTTTTGCTTAATTAAACAGCAATGTAAAATATATAAGAGAAACAAAGATTAATTGGTTTTCTTTTTAGAAAGATCTACTTTTATTTTTTAAATGCATACAGCATTTTATCAATAGTCATTTTATCATTGTCATTATTCACAATACAAGGCTTAAAGTTGACTGAGATTAATTAAGTGCATTACAGTGCCATACATTCTTATTTTAAAGCATTTTTAAGATGCAAAAACTAAAAAAAAAAGTATTTCAAATGACTTTAAGTATCAAAAAAACTAAGGCACACTTTATAAATTTTAAAATACAGTACAGACCAAAAGTTTGAACACACTTTCTTTTCACATTATTACTTTAAGAAATGAAGGTCAGTCAGTCCGAAAAATTGGAAAAAACTTTGAAAGTGTCCCCAAGTGCAGTCACAAAAACCATCAAGCGCTACAAAGAAACTGGCTCACATGCGGACCACCCCAGGAAAGGAGGAGGAAAGGAGTCACCTCTGCTGCGGAGGATAAGTTCATCTGAGTCACCAGCCTCAGAAATCTCAGGTTAACAGCAGCTCAGATCAGACACCAGGTCAATGCCACACAGAGTTCTAGCAGCAGACACGTCTCTAGAACAACTGTTAAGAGGAGACTGTGTGAATCAGGCCTTCATGGTAGAATATCTGCTAGGAAACTACTGCTAAGGACAGGCAACAAGCAGAACAGACTTGTTTGGGCTAAAGAACACAATAAAGAACACAATAAAGAAAACTCTTTGAATGAGAAGGTGTGTCCAAACTTTTGGTCTGTACTGTATCTTTATCGCTCCCTTCCATTTTGCAGCCCGCAACAGAACGCTCCCTGAAATCAATACACAGCTCACTGTTTGCTTCTCCTTCTGCTTTGTGGGTGACATAAGCGCTTCTTCTTCGTTTGTGTTTACCGGCGGCTTGCATCCAGAAACGCGCTGTGTCATGCCAAACAAATAATTGCGCAAAAACATAATGCAAGCTTTTTTAATTAATTAAAAGAAGCATTTTTTGTAATCGAATTACTCGAGTTACTCAAGGAAACGTTTCAGCCCTAGAAAAAACTTAACGTTTCTTTTTTTAAGTAAATCATACTTTTCTGTAAATATTTTGCTAATTCATATAAATATTTTTATATAACCAGATAATTGACAGTAAGCTCTTGATTTTATTATTATTATTATTATTTACCAACTTATTATTTTATCGCCAAACTCACCGAAAACCCAGAGAAATGAAGTACATACAGATTTGTTTAAAATCAAAATTGGTAATTCTTTCTGTTCTATATAATTGACCATGCAGGAAACAGAAACTTAACTTTGTTAAATTTGAAGTAACATTCTAAAATAAGTCAGAAAATGACCAAGCATTGTTAACCCAGTGAGTAAATTATGTAAGTAGCAGTATTCGCCACACATAAAGTGTACTTGGGCAGGCTGCAAAGTATGTTGATGGCTGCACAAATATATTTGTCCACACTTTGTAAAAAAAAAAACAGGGGAAACACAGTTATGCACAGTGAAAAGGCTACTTCTTAAAAAAAAAAAAAAAAACAGGAAGGTTACCCATTAAAACTCAAGCAGCATGTACAGTGTATGTGCCAGCAACATAGTCTTGGACATTGGCCGATTAAAAAAAATAAAAACACAACTGCTTTTATGGAATCTCTGCTAGCATGTCTGCCGAAGGAGACTTCAGACATCAAACTGTGCATTTGGAATACATATAATATAGCAACATAGTTATCATTACTTTGAAAACGTGTAAATTTTATGATCAAGTTCGATTCCCGCCTCTGTGTGCATGGGATGTGCATGTTCTCCTTGGTGGGTTTCCTCCCACGGTCCAAAGTCAGTATACACATTGAATTTTAGTTAAACATACACTACAAGTCAAAGATTTTGACAGAAATTCTAATTCCATGGTCTTTACTGATTTTTATTTCTTTCTACATTGTAAAACAATGCTGAAAGTATCCCAAAAATGCCATCATTTCTTTTGAACAGTTGATATTGTGATGTGTCTGCTCTGTTAAGACTTCTGTTAAGACGGCGCTAATCTGAGGTGCTCTAAATTGGTGATTTTTGAGGCTGCTAACCGTAAATGAACTTCTCCTCTGTAGCAAAGGCTAAGTTTTGATCTTTCGTTCCTGGGATGAATGAGAATCATGGATCTTCATGAGAGTGTTATCAGTGCTTCACAGGTTGCAAATGCACCTAGGGAACATGCCCATACACCACTGTGGGTGTGTGTGGGTTTATTGTCGGGCATTGTGGGCACGGCACACCCCTATTAATCCCTCTCAGTTCCTACATGGGGCAACCTATGCATGGCCCACTGTAGTTTAGCCCATGTGGGCCTGACAGAACATTTGTGCTTTTGGGACCCTATGAGTGTTTTCTGTGAGCAATCCTCCATGGTCCTCTATATACAGTAAGCCTATACGAGGGCTTACTGTGGACAAGCCCAATTGTGGGTTTTGCCCACAGTAAGCCAACATTGAACCCTATGGGTTAGCCCATGCAGGGCCCCCAATATTCAATATTATATCTTTTAAGATATACATTTTAGGACATATACAGTGAATCTCGATACATTAGAAAATTGTAAAAAGAGTAAATTTGTTTTGGACTTTATTTTAAAAAGTGAACCTTTAATATATTTTAGATTCAATAGATTCATGTAAAATGAAAAGAAAAATCCATTTACACTCCTTGGGATTGGGTGTTAATATCCATCTTCTGGACAACTGTCAAGTCAAATTAGAATGAGAGTTACACAGTATTTGTAACTCCAAATTAAATATTCTAATATTTTGACATACTTGATTGTTTATTTTCATGAGCTGTGCTGATTTTCATGTAAGCTGTAACCATCAAATTAAAATAACAACATCTGCTGAGTCTAGACTATATGAGGTTTTCACTTTTTAAAAACAAAATAAAGAAAGACCAAAAATTGGGCAAAAAGTATCCAGACAATAGTGAAATCCAATGCTTTTATGACATAATAAAAAAAGACAATGGTTATAAGAATAACTTTAATATAACAATCAATATTAAGCATGATTTAACGACCATCATGTTTTTCCCACAACCAGCTTCATTTCATTTTGAAGTTTAATAAGAATTTTCCCCTGCCTGCATCTACAGAGCAATTAAAAGTTGCATCCATTTCACTGACAAAGTGAGATATACAGTACAGACAGCAGACGATGCCTTGGATTTGCTTTTCTTCCGGCTTATTCAGTCAATTCAGTTCAGCAGATTTATCTTAGATCCTATGCATGTTCGGTTCATGAGTCTGTTACGTATCAACCTGCATTAAATCAGGTCTCATTTTGCCACCTTTAATGAACTATTCGTACACCTATAGTACATCAGTGTACAGCCTAAATCTTAAATACACAAAAGCCTGCTCAAGCACTAGAAGTCATGATCCTTCTGCCTAAAATATAGTCCATGAAAAAAAAGTAGAAAAAAAAGTCAACTGATAAATGTGGGAACTCTCCCTTTTAAAATAGTCTTTAATTAGTTTATCAGATTAATAAACTGTTTGTTTCTTTTTCAAAAGATTGTATAGATACAGTTTGATTTAGTTTTGTTATTCTGTTTTATATATAATGTTCTGTCAGTTCTCAAATGTCCTAGTTACTTTCTCTTTTTAATGGTTTCTTTTAGATTTAATCAATAAATGCATACATTACCATTTATTCTTTGGTTAACTACCACTCTTTTTTTTTTTACTTCTGATTTACGTTTTTATTTATATGCTTCTCGTATATCTTGTAGTTTTTTGTTCTTTGCATTATCGTAGTAACTTCTGGTCAGATCTCAACCCTGTGTCAGCTAAGTATATGGAAGATATACAGTACAGACCAAAAGTTTGGACAAACCTTCTCATTCAAAGAGTTTTCTTTATTGTGTTCTTTATTGTGTTCTTTAGCCCAAACAAGTCTCTTCTGCTTGTTGCCAGTCCTTAGCAGTGGTTTCCTAGCAGATATTCTACCATGAAGGCCTGATTCACACAGTCTCCTCTTAACAGTTGTTGTAGCTAGAACTCTGTGTGGCATTGACCTGGTCTCTGATCTGAGCTGCTGTTAATCTGCGATTCCTGAGACTGGTGACTCGGATGAACTTATCCTCCGCAGCAGAGGTGACTCCTTTCCTCATCCTTTCCTGGGGCGGTCCGCATGTGAGCCAGTTTCTTTGTAGCGCTTGATGGTTTTTGTGACTGCACTTGAGAACACTTTCAAAGTTTTCCCAATTTTTCGGACTGACTGACCTTCATTTCTTAAAGTAATGATGGCCACTCGTTTTTCTTTACTTAGCTACTTTTTTCTTGCCATAATACAAATTCAACCTCTTTGAATGAGAAGGTGTCCAAACTTTTGGTCTGTACTGTAAATTGTGCAATCACATCTGCTTAGTGGAACTCTGCTTAGTCCATGCCATCCACACCAATACAATATGTGTCAAAATACCACTTATATACCACATTTTGTCATGCTTTTTCCCACGCATTCCAGACTGCCCCTCCTGCATGCCTGATTCTCATTCATTTAAGCAAGCTTGTAGCACTGCCACATAAGGGGCAATTGTATATAGGGTGTAATAAGACGACCAAAGGATAAAGAAGCTGCAGCCCCTTATTAATTTCGTGCCCAATAAGGTTTATTTGCCCGTATGTACTTTACGTGTATTGGTTCCCGCTCCCACTCTCGCGAGACTGCGTAACCGGACGGCACGGGAAGACAGTGACGCATGTGGTCACATGACCCAGACATAAAGCCGGCCCGGGAAAGCATGCAGGGAGGGAGTATGGAGACACAGCATGCGGGGGATCGAACACGGAAAAGAGTGGCATAGTAGACAAGAGTGACGGGCCGAAGCTGAAGGCTCCGCACAGCAAGGAGGAGGTGAAGAAAAACCCAGAACAGTCATCAACCTCACGCCTAGCTGGTTTCTCTGACACGCAGACCCACTCAGAAGCATCATTTCTCCTATGCGCGGCTTCCAAAGCCAGATCCTCCAGTACTTCACAAGTTTTCCTCTGACCTACCCTGTGACCTGGGGGAGATAGCACACACCCAGTAGGACAACAGCATCATAGCTCAACTGGCTAAGAGGGAGTACCCAGGGAAAACTCCAAGCCAGAGGACCTCCTTTATCCAACACCAGGGGGCGCTATATAGAAGAGCTACGGTGAAGCAAAGGGAAAAGCTCCAATTGGTAATCCCGCAAGCACTGACCCAGCAGTTCATATGCCATTACCATCAACTTCCAGCAGACGGCCACAGGGGGAGGATAAAAATCCTGTTGCGGCTACTAGAGGACGTCTGGTGGCCCTCTGTGAGAAAGGACGTATGGCAATTCATCAGAACCTGTAACGTCTGCCAGAGGCTCAACAACGGCAAAACAAGGACCACAGGCCGCCGATCTCCCGAGATGTGTGTAGATTTACCCATCCACCAACCCCGGGGACTACAGCAGCGGAGCTATCGCTGCTCGGGCCACTCCAGGGACCCCTGGCACGAGGCATTGACGGAACTCCCACTCATGACCAAGCAGCTTCTATTTTCTGGCATAACCCACGAGACCCAGCGGAGGAAGACACTCAACATCAAAGACTTCAGAAAGCCGAACAAACCAGTTCCAGCATTTTTCCGGCAGTACAGAGCGCTCGTGTTACTGGGCGAACTGGTTTGGCCAAACGACGCTCCCAGTCTCCTCTGCACTTTAAAATTTCTCTGCCAAGTGGGGGGATCCAGCAGTAATTAAAAAATGTAAAAGGGCCAATAAATTACACTGACATAGGGCAACCCACAATAACCTGATGTGTTTTTTTTTGTGAAGTGTTAAGACGGACGCTCTCCTCATACGCCGGAAGCTGGGGGGGGGGGGACTCTATGGCACTGCCACATAAGGGGTAATTGTATGTAGGGTGTAATAAGAGGCCAAAGGATAAAGAAGCTGCAACCCCTTATTCATTTTGTGCCCAATAAGGTTTATTTGCTCGTACGTACTTTACGTGTATTGGTTCCCACTCCCACTCTCGCGAGACTGTGTGCCCGGTTGGCACGGGAAGACGGTGACGAATGTGGTCACATGACCTGGACATAAAGCTGGCCCGGGAAAGCATGCAGGGAGGGAGTATGGAGACACAGCGTGCTGTTATTGTTTGTTTTGATATGGAGTGTACAAAGAGACTGTCGAGGACTGTGCCTTGCGGGTTCGCGTTTCCATCAGGATTAACACCGTCTGGACTGCTTCATCAGGACACTCTCACTCCACTATCGGCCTCCCAGGATTATTCCATCTTTTCCGGTGATTGATGGTTGATTCCACTCTCTCACACACGATTGCAATAACCTGGACTCTGGACATTTCACACACTCACGCACATTCCGTTTTACTTTGTATATATTTTGTATATATTATTTTCTTTGGTTTTGGTTTTGGTGCATCTTTTTTGTTTCATTTATTGTATAATACACTTGTCATTTGTTCAATTGGTCTTGTGGTTGTCTTTCTTGCTCACTGGGTTTTTAAAGCACACCGACACGAAGACAAAGATCTCTCCTTTTGTGTAGCCTCTGGTAATTATATTATATCTGAGCATTACAAGCTTAGTGTGCACCTGGTTGCCAGATTATTGCATGGTCTCTAGCCCAATTTTCTCACATTCATCTTGGATTGATTTTATGTAAGTTTACCTTCTTTCTTAAGTTTGACTTTTTGTCTCATTATTTAAATTTGTTGCTGAAATAACTGATATCATGACTTTGATCTTCTGCTCTCACTTCCTCGACCATGATTCGGCCATGTAATTTGTATTTGTCTCATTGTTAACCGGACTCATGTCTTTGATCTTTTGCTTCTCTCGAACTCATGCCTCCACACCTTTGGCTACATCTCAGCCATGCGGCTTAACGTTCTTGCTTGAGAATTCAAGCACCAGACATTTCAGGTGCCAAATGCGTTCAAACCCAAACATACATGCTTCTCATCCGTCAATCTCCTGCGACTGGAACTGGAGGAGATCTTCTTCACAATGGATGGGTCTAATGCTGCCATTGTCCTCTGTCTTTCCTGGCTATCTTTTCACAACCAACAAATTTACTGGGCCAGGAGTTTTATCAGAGTGGAGCCCTCATGCTCAATATTATGCCTGCTTCTTCAGTAAGACTCATGCCATTTCTCTTCTTCTTCATCGATCATATGTATGTGCTATTTACTGGTCTCATGAAAGGGAGGAAAATATAGTACAGAGTTTCTTGCTATACAAATAACTTGTCATTTTTTATTTCCCCCACGGAGGCAGGCTTCCTTTTTTGTTAGGAAAAAAAGATGCGTCTCTTTGTCCTTGCATTGATTACGGCGCCTCAATGAGATTTAAGAACCAATACCCCCTTCCTTTCATGACCATGGTGTTCGAGATTCTCCAAATGGCAAATATTTTCACAAAACTAGACCGCTGTAATGCTGATGATGTTATCCTAAATTAGAAAACTGATGGTCCTGTTTGGGCTGATTAATGCCCCAACCAGCTTTCAGGCCCTCATATATTATGCCCTTAGGAACTTTCTAAATACTTTTGTGTTTGTCTACTAGGACAATATTCTCATCTTTTCCTGCACGCTGGAGGAGCATCGCCTTGACACCATCAGGTCTGCCAGAATAATTTGTACACCAAGGCAGAGAAGTGCGACTTCCTCAAGACATCAACCACCTTTCCCGGGTTTTGTCATTTCGCCTTCAAGAATAGAGATGGAGCTGGCTAAGTTACAGGCAGTGACCAACCGACCAACCCCATCCTTACTATGGGATCTCCAGAGGTTCTTAGGCTACATAAACTTTAAACACTGGGGTTGGAAGTATTCTCTTTCAGTGATCATTGAAGGATAATAAACTAAACCCTTGTTCTTTCTTCTTGCATTGCTTTTCATCGTCAGAAACAAATTATTACATTGGTTATCGTGAACTTCTGACTATCAAGTTAGCTTTGGAGGAGTGTAGACACTGGCTGAAGGCGACTGAGGTTCTGTTCCTGGTATGTACTGACCACAATAACCTCAAGAAATTAAAGACCGCCAAGAGGCATAATGCTCGTCAAGCATCTATCCTCTCCTACCGGCCAGGGTCAAAGAACACCAAGCCATATGCACTCTTTCTTTTCAATTTTCTCCTGGCCAAGATTCCACACCATACAAAACTACTCTCTCACCTCAATGTTTGATTGCCACTGCCAAATTAGACATTGAGCCTAAGGTCAAGCAGGCCCTGACCCATGAGCCTGAGCATAGTAATGTTCTTCCCAACTGCCTCATTGTTTCCCTAGCTTTACCCTCTCAGGTTCTGGAAAGAAGGCATGGTTCAAAGCTTTAACGTCACCTGGGTCTCTACGGACTTATTTTTTGTTCAGCAATGTTTCTGGTGGCCCATGTTAAAAGAAGAGTTTCATCATCTACACAAAATGCAAACATGACAACTGACCCCCAAACGGTCTCCTCAGACCTTTAACTGATGATCCATGGATCATCATAGACCATTTCTCCAAGGCCGCACCTTTCATTCCACACTCCATGCTCCCCTCTGCCAAAGAGACTACAGAATGGATGATCCTCCATGTTCTCCGGCTGCATGGCCTTCCCTGTAACATTGTTTTGCACAGAGGACATTTCGCTAAGAAGACCTCTCTTGCAAACTCTCACCCCGCTTCATTCAACCCTTCATTACTAAGATTATCAACCCTTGTGTTGTCAGACTCCCGCTCCCCTACCCTTGTGTTGGATCAACCCTACTTTTTATGTTTCACAGCTACACCGATTCGTCTCCTGTCCATTAAGTTACGATGCCTTTTGCAGGCCTTTACTGCAGCTTTCTTTAGCTGCTGCCTGTTTGTTGGTGTTTCTGCCTCCAGACTTGTCTTCAGTAAGTGAAAAGGACAGTCTAATGGATTAAACGCAGGTGACTGGCTTGGCCAGTAAAGAATATCCTATTTTGTTGCCTTGGATAGATTTTTCTGTATGTTTTGTGTCATTATCCATCTGCAATATGAAGCATCATACTATCAGTTTTGCAGCAGCTGACTAAATCTAAGGAGAGAGTAAAGCCCTATGAACCACTAGAATCCATGATGCTAGTTTTACCAGCAGTCAGATCATCAACAATTATCAGCGACCCCGTTCCATTGGCAGACATACACGCTCATCCCATAATACGGCCTTCACCGTGTTTAACATGTTGCATGTTTAACATTTTGCTGTTTCTGAGCTTGTCGGTTAATTATTTTCTTTTAAGAATATTGCAGACTGTTGTACTGGCCGTTCCCAATGTTTTGGCTATCTCTTTGATAGGATCATTTTGTTTTTACAGCCTAATAATGGCCTCCTTCCCTTGCGTAGACAAGGGAACTCTCCAAGTTTGAGTGAACATCTACCAGATGCAAATTTAACACTCAGAATCTCTAGGCCTTTTATCTGTTATCTTTTATTGGCCATTTATTCCCCTATTTATGAGTCCTCTCAAAATGTGGTGTGTGTGTTTGTATGAAAATTGCTGTAATTTCTCAATGCCACACTTTTATCAAATCTCTTGAAGTAAAGTTGAAAGTCTTGACATCTGGAGTGCTTCTTTTCAAATTCAATGTGGTGGTTTCCAGAGGCCAAATGCCCATAAACTTAACTTTGTTCTAAAATTAATGTACTTGACTGTAAGCACAGCATCGAAGTACACATTCTCAAGTACTAACCACTACTGCACTCCAGGATTATGAAGAATTTCACCTAATAGAGGAAATTCAAAAATGTTACTTATTTTTGCTATGGATCTCCAAGAATTTACAAAACATGGTGAGCCTTTGCTAGTTTTAGTTTGTGGCTATCTTGGTTATGTCAGGGTTACCGGTAGTGATCACTGCTTGTCAGCAAGGCCTGTGAATTTCTTTGAAAAATGTATAACCCAAGGGTCCACTGCAAGGTGCCATTTCACATGATGCTGTGTCACATACTAAAATCAGTACTATCCACAACTATTCTCTGCATGTTACTGAATAGTGGGATTAAGAATTTAAGTCAGAGCATTTCATATGTAACTCAGTTTTGAAGTCATGGTTCTATACTTTTTCGGTGCAAAGCTAAAGAAAATACAAGAAATCTTCTTTTCATCTTATGGACAATGGCAATCTAAACATAATTGCTTGAAAACATAAGGAATGCACATAAAGACACTGTAACGGGTTCGACCCAAAGTTGCACGGGCGGCACCATGAAACACAGACACGAGGCGAGATCTTATAGGAAAAGGATCAATTTATTAGGAATAAATTGGGGAAGGAAAGGGTAAAAGGAGGGAGGATGGAGAGAAAGGGAAGGAATGATGTGTGCACGTGCAGGGTCCGAGGCAGTGCCCAGCTGGCATGCGGGCACGCGGCTGGCGGCGGAGGGCGGGGTGGCCGAACGAAGCACGCGAGGCAGCGCTCCTGCACACTCCCTGGGCGGTTCCTCCTCGCTGTCGATGGCCGGCCTGGCCCCTCCCAGCTCTCTGTGGGCGCGGCCTCAGGCGGGAGTCTCTCTTGGACGTCCTTCGGCTGGGCGGCTTTCCCGGCTGGGATCGGTGACCTTAACGCTATCCTCCTCGCGGCCTTTTCCTCTTCAGCGGCGAGGACGGGAGCGAAGGATGCTAGGGGAGCTCGTGCAGCTCTTTCAGATCAAAGGGCAGACATCCAATGTCCTTTTTAAGTCTCTGGGGCACGTTCCATTTTCCCACTCCCATGCCACTCTCGAGCTCCACCGCGTTACGCTCTTCTCGGACCCCGGACTAAAGTCCGCGCCTTGCTTTTATAATGCGGAGCAAGCCAGAGATCCTATTAACGTTAATCACTGCCAGCCGGCCCGCATAGGCGGCCCCGTTCCTTCGCACACCTGCAAAAGGGGTGCCGCCTATGTAGGGAGCCTACGAAGTGAGCGAGGGGCAATAATAGATTTGGGCGCACGCCCATCACAGGCGCATGCTGTGACAGACACATACACTTTTATTACAAATCTTCACTGCCCTGTTCTATGCACTTGTTTTTGCCCACTGCTATTGCAATTCATTCAAATAGCAGACATGATCTGACATTAAACAATATAAGTAAACAATAAACCCAAGTAGTTTGTGATTTGAATTATTTAATTCACTTGTGCTGATCAAATAAAGCTGCATTTGAAACTCCTGTCCTGAGAAGATGTGGCAGTGCAGGCAGAGCACATGTTCAGCTAACAGGCTCAGCTTTAAAAACATATGAAAAAAAACTTATATTTCCTGTAGCATAACGTAAACATTTACCTTTTTACCTGCTCTGAAATAGAAAGAATATTGTGCTGCAATTACATTTTTATTAGATACCTTAGTATAGCGCCCTGCGATGGATTGGCACCCTGTCCACGGTGTACCCTGCCATGTGCCCTGGCAAAGTCTCCTGGGATAGGCTCCAGGCCCCCCGTGACCCTGAATACAGGATTAAGCGGTATAGATGATGAGTGAGTGAGAGTGAGTGAGTACCTTAGTATTGCCCACAGGTCTGAAACATAGTTTCAGTGGTGGCCAGTGGAACAGGTCGGCATTACCTGCCAGCACAAATGGTCTACTACGTACAACAAATTTGTTTAAATAACTATATATGGGGTCAGGATTGCACAATATAGAGTGACAAACTGAATTTTATTTAATTTAAACCAACTATACAAACATGACTATAAATAGGAGATAACACAGATTCATAAGGTCACTTGTTTTTATGGTTTTATATGTTGTTGCTGACCAAGTACTACTACTACTAATAATATGCACATTTTGTGACTTCTACATTTTTGTGATGTCATTCCCAAATTCAGGTAGAAGTACAGTTTTACAACTAATGATAATGATACTGAGCAATGACATATGACAGAAAACCCAAATGAACAGTGTCTGAAGCCTCTTCTGTCAACGCACACCAGGAATTCCGTCGGTCATTAACCAATGCTGTGTTGCCGCTTGGATCTGTGCTGCTTAGTTTGAAGAGTTAATCCTCCTGGGTTTTTTAAAGGAGAGCCTGTTTATAGTGCAAAATTATGGAGAAGATATACTTGGGCGGCCTGCTCAAGTATAATCTATGTGTGGGAAACACTGAACATAACCTAGTAACAATGCTATATTCATTGTACAGATGAAAGGCTACTGGCAGCTTTTAAGGTGGAATGTTTTCCATTCCACCAAAGGGCCATTGATTTCCGGGGGTTGGGGAGGCTGTAAATCAATCAGTAGACTTTAAATTATAAAGTCTACTGTTTTTATGGTCTCTCTTGCAGGACATATTCAGGTGATCTTCAGGTGTTACAAAAATGTATATCAACCAGAATATTCTTTCTCATCTGGAGAAAAAAGCATAATCAGAGCATAAAAACAAGCATGAAAGTAACACGCATGGTTTAAACTGGATTATATATACTCAGATCACAATGGTACTTACACATATGCTGTTACACATCTAAAGTCACCATTTGTGTTTAACTAAGCAGGTACTTAAGAATCTTTTTATTAGATAATTACTGCAGTAACTGATATGTTTAATTTGATGACAGTTCTTTTAACACTAACTGATCCAGTGAGTAACATCATTTCCTAAACAACAATGTCAGAATAAATTGCTTGTGGTCATAGAAAAGTATTTATTATGTTTCAAAAAGATAAATTGTTTGATTTGTTTAAATTTTTTTTTAAAGAACTAGTCAACACAATTTAAACCTGAAAAGATAGTCTTGCCAATTGTACGTAAGAAACATGGGTAAAAAAAAAATCATGAGTCACTTTTCAATCAGAATTCAATTCAATTGAATTTTATTTATATAGCACTTTTAACAATGGTCATTATCAAAAGAAGCTTCACAGAATAAAAAAAAAGGAAAATTAATATGAAATGTGTGAGAAAATATATGTATAAATCAAAGTGATCCCTGATCACTCGTCCTTAATGAGCAAGCCGCGGGCAATGATGGCAAGGAAAAATTACCTGAGATGGTAATAGGAAGAAGCCTTGTGTGGAACCAAACCCAACAGGAAAAAAAATCCACATTTGTCTGATATCAGAATGCAGGGATTGATTTGCAGTCATATTGTGTGTGGAGGCTGAAAGTTCAGTAAGAGGAGAGGTGGTTAAGTTAATATGGAGGGAATATGTAGTGCACATTTGTTATTATAGGCTCAGGTACAAAACTGTGGGAATTTCAGTCCTACACTATTGAGGGACTGCAGTTCCTCATCTGGCTTTGCCAAGGCATATAGTCAAGTCAAGTCAATTTTATTTATATAGCGCTTTTAACAATTGACATTGTCGCAAAGCAGCTTTACACAATAAAAAGAAGTAAGTCTGTATGCAATGTGTATGAATCAAAATGATAAGATTGTCCCTGATGCGCAAGCCGAGGGCGACGGTGGCAAGGAAAAATTCCCTGGGATGGTAGAAGAAACCTTGAGAGGAACCAGACTCAACAGGGAACCCATCCTCATCTGGGTGATAACGGATAGCAGGGATTGATCAGCATAATAATGTGTACTGGAAGTTCAGTGTAACAGGAGATGTGTTAAAATTTAAATTAAAAGGAGTCCAGTTTGTTCCTGGAAGCTCAGGTAGACTGTAGGAGATTCCAGTCCTGAGCTATCGAACAACTAAAGTCACAGGTCCCCAGAGCATCAATCGATGATAGGACAGTCTTAATGGAAACCATCCCCAGCCACCATACGAATCCAGGCAGACCACACAGGGCATCCATGCGACGAGATCTCCAACCAGAAGCAGGACTCCAGGATGGGTTAGACGGCTCCAGAGGGCAGAGGGGTCTGGATCACTAGCAACTCAGGAGCGAACATGTATAGTTCGACAGAGAGACAGAGAGAGGGAAAGAGAGAGAGAGAGAGAGAGAGAGAGAGAGAGGAGAGAGCAGAAAAGAAGAGAACAAAAAAATAAGGACAGATGGCAGTTAGGTATGGTCACAGTCAACATGTATAAGGTGAATGCATAGTGCAAGCAGGGACTCCGGCAGTCCTAACTATAACAGCATAACTAAAAGGGAGAGCCAGAAGGAAACACAAACATGAGGGCTCCCTGAGATGTAAAGCAAACCATCACCTCACCGTCAACAAACCTGAGTGAACTATGAGAGTGGGGAGGACAGCATCTAAACATACCAGTTCACCAGAATACTCTACGTCCATGAGTCTCCCAGATCTGCTCTTTTACCTAAGGTTAATCTATTTACAAAAATGCTTGGCTAAATAAATAAGTTTTTAGCCTAGACTTAAACACTGAGACTGTGTCTGAGTCCCGAACATTAATAGGAAGACTATTCCATAACTTTGGGGCTTTG
>JAAGKR010006888.1:0-26429 GCA_011419295.1 Clarias macrocephalus
TATATATATATATATATATATATATATATATATATATTAACCTTTAAGCAATTTGCACGTACAGTAGCTCTTCTATTGGATCGGAATACATGTGTGTACGGTATGTGCTTTTATATATATATATATATATATATATATATATATATATATATATATATAAAAGCAATATATATATATAAAAGCACATACCGTACACACAATGTATATTTCCCATCCCTTCTTGCTGTTGCTGAATCACTACATAATTTGCTGCATAAGGGAACGTTTGGTAAGTTTTGATGACTAGCCAAAATGATAGTTAATGTTCAGGTTAGATAATGTGTACCTTGAGGTGCAAAGCTTAAAAAGTGGCTAGTGTTAGTTAGCTTTTGAGCCAAAAAAGGATCGGTAGGATGTAGGTTAGAGAGTAGAAACCCAAACGAAAGGTTAAAACCATGTATGTATCAGTCAAGCTTTTACAGCTAGAAGGAAACATGGATGAATATTTATGTATATTATAACAGATTAATAATGTTTTACTTGTCTGGAACACGGCAGCGCTAGTTAGTTAGTTAATTAAATTCAGTTAAATAAAATTTTACTTGTATAGCGCTTTCAACAATTGACATTGTCGCATAGTAGCTTTACACAATCGAATGAATTATTTGTATTAATTGTATACAAATTTGTATGAAATGTGAATATGTATGAATCAACATGATAAGATTGATAAGTGATAATGATAAATTAAGCATGTTAAATGGAAGGAGTTCCTTATTTCCTTATATAATGGTTGTAGTATTGTTAGCAACAAAGTTTCTAATAAAGCACATTGTCTTGGTGTCCTGGACCAAGCTAGCGTCTTGGTTTTCTCTTCCAATGACCGTCATGCTAGACGTTATTTTGGTCTGGTTGATCAGTATTTTCACATACCTCCTGATGTTGTGAAACGATTGCTCATCATACAGTACGTACGCGGTGTATGATAACTACTTCCTGTGGACACTGTGGATCTTGTTGCAAAGCAAAATGTTACATTTAAACCTTCAAGAAGTATATCTTGAAGTATTGGTATTTCTCTGGTTGTTTTTTCACAAGACAAACTACGAATAAAAATCGAATAGTCGACAGATAATATATCAAGCTGTGTTTTGTAAAATAAATTGCATACATTTCATCATTACAGTATCTGCGTTATAGTTGCCTTGCAAGTAGCACCTACTAGTTGAGCAATAGAAGTCACATGTTTCACAGTTCAGGGTGGCAGCTGCCCCCGTTGAAGCCTTACCAACTGTGGCGCTATAGAGCAATCAGAATGCTCCCTCCCCTGAGTCTGACTGTATGTCAGTGAAGACACCAGTAACGTCCCTCTTTAAACTATGTCTCACACTGACATGGAGAAGTCTTGTAAGAGCAACGCAAGCTGTAGTTCTCCTCCTTCATGGGACCACAGCTGAAAAAATACAGCCTTTTAAACAGATGTGGAGAACGAGGCCTCGTTTCCTAGAAGTCTTGCGTGAGCCGATCTTATGTGGACACCTAGATTAGTGTTATCGCACGTCGTAAAAGACAGAGTTCCTTTAATAAGTAGAGAGATAACTCGGCTTGAATGTTAACACGATCATGAGGTCGAAGGTGTCTACAAACACTAAAAACTAACCTGTGCATCCCTGGTTCTGAATGGAGAGAAGTGAAGTAAGAGAGTGTGTGTGTGTGTGTGTGTGTGTGTGTGTGTGTGTGTGTGTGTGTGTGAGTGTGTCGCACATGATCCACACAGCGGCTTTAAAACACTCATTGTTAACATGAAGGAGCCGTCCTTTATCACTGTACAGATTAAAGATCACAGATTATACTGTCCTAAACTTTGACCTTCGTTTCTCATTCCTTGTCCATCTGTCCGTCTTATTGTTTGTCTGGCATTTTCTCGCTGGTTGTGTCTCTTTTATTTCTCTCTCAGTCTTTGGTCTGTCTTGAGTCCTTCTTTCTGTCTAATAGTGTGTCTCTCTCTTTCTTTCTTTCGTTCTCTGTCTGTCTATCTCTCTTTCTTTCTGCCACCCTTTGATCCTGAAAGCCCGCCACATCCTTAACTCCCCCCTTTCTTGTCTTTGCCGTGTGCACTGATGTGTGTGTGTGTTTGTGTATGTATGTTTGCCTGTGTCGGTGTGTGTGCACAATTTTTCTTTTGCCCTCTTAGTTACTCTATACACTGTGCTGTTTGTTCAGTACAAGTATGACAAGGGCATTATATTCACACACACACACACACACACACACACACACGTGTGTGTGTGTGTGTGTGTGTGTGTGTGTGTCCTGTAAGTATGTGTGTGTGTCTCTCTCTCACTCTCTCGCTCTCTGTGTTATCTTCACTGTAATGAATGGAAAAATTCTACACACACACACTACATGCACATGCGCATGAGAAATGTCAATGCTTTCTATGATTACTTTTTAGCCCCTGCTTGTGTGTGTGTGTTTGATATATGAGTAATTCGAAATAGGGAGAATAAGTTGAAATAAGTCATATTACATTTGTATTTTGATTAGTGTGAATGATAAGTGGTGTGAGTGTGTTGTTGTTGTGATTAGTGTGACCCTGAGTGTCTCAGTATTAGAGACTGCAGTGTCTGACGGTGTGTGTTTGCTTCTCCTCACGTCCTATCAGTGCTTTAGAACTGGAGGTCAGCGTTGCTCGCACTTTCATTTCTCTCTCTCTCTCTCTCTCTCTCCTCCCTCTCTCTTTTTTTTAAAAATGAAACCGTATAGAATAGACCAGTTCACACTCTCAAACTCTTTACATAATTTATGTTGTTCTTTACATTGAACTTCTTTCATTATTTATGCAGTTCGAGTGTTTAATGGATTGTGAAATAATGGGATAAACAGGCATGCTTCTGAAAAAACCTCAGCATTGTCCTACAATTTTGTCCTCAATCTGAAAAAAATTTATCTAGACAGAGGTGACGGATATGTATGTATGTATGTATGTATGTATGTATATATGTGCGTGTGTGTATGTATGTGTGTGCGAGTCCGTGCCTCGTATATGTTTCATCTGCAGAGAGTCAAAGATCAGGTCGTTGTATCATTCATTGCACATGGCCATAAACTCATTAACTCCTCACAGAGTGTATCGCTCACTCTCAAGTTAATTATCCTTTAAAGGCATGGCAGTAAAAGCAATAACGAGTACCAGCTTCATGACACCTCACATGATTCAGATACAAAACCTGAGCACTGCACATACATGCAGCATTAAAATGTTGCCTTTTTTCATGCTGTGAGCTTAATGGGGACCTGGAGTCTGAATAAATATTTCCTCCAAGAATGGACTCACTCTCTAACTCTGTCTTGTTTGTCTGTATGCATTTTATATCTTGGTGAGGACCGAATGTTCCCACAAGGTCAGAACTCTTAGATATTCCTCCTATTCTTATGGTGACATTCGGTTGGTCCCCACCAAGCAAAGTGCGTTTTTTTTCCCCCTTCGTGTTTTCATTGGAAATGTTTAATGTCTGTAAAACAAGTTCAGGTTCTGTTATTATTTCCAAGTACTGCTGTAGTTCCTAGAGACATTTAGAGTTTGGACCCCATAAGTCAAACTCGTCCTAGCCCAAATGTGTAATTTTTGTTCCTGACTTTAAAGATTTAAAGTGTTAAAATATATTTTACTCTAGGTGTAGAGTTACATTAATTAGCTGCATTAATAAACATTTTGTCAGTGGAAGGTCCTCGCAAGTGTACTATGACAAATGCGTGTGTGTGTGTTTATGTGCAAGCAGGCAGTGATTTGTGTGGAAGTTAATCATCCACCTGCTGCTGCCTCAGGTTTCTCCCTTGCTCGCTCGCTCTGTCTCTCTCTCTCTCTCTCTCTCTCTGTCTCTCTCTGTCTTTCACTTCCAGCTGTTCCTACCACATCTTAACGGAACAGGGACCCTTACAGTTTCACTTCCAGAAAAAAACAACAAATATGTGTGTGTGCTCATACACACACACCCTGCACATCCTTCCAGTGCACAACCTCTTCTTTTCTTCGACCTCTTCGTTTCTGCTGAATTGTAATTCATTCTTCCAGGAACACACACACACACACACACACACACACACACACACATAGATTGATGTTTGTTTGTTTTTTGTATGACAAATATTACCAATACGCACAAAACTATTTAATAGTTGAGTAAATTATTCTGAGAAAATCTTTAAGTTGTACCATTTTGAGCAAGATCTTCAGACTAGTAGGAACGAGGACTCTGACTTGTCTATCCATCAGTTGTCTCGTGATTGGTCAGTCCCTTACTCTTCCTGTTTCTGCCTGGCCTTGGGCCAAGATACTGCTTTTGTATCTGTGTGTGTGTGTGTGTGTGTGTGTGTGTGTGTGTGTGTGTGTGTGTGTGTGTGTTTGCGTGGAGGAGGAAGTGTGTGTATGAGCTTTGGGTTAGTTCTGCTGACTTGTCTATTATTCAGTCATCACACGCAGTCAGTCACATGCTTTTACAGTGCACCTCTCGGAGCAGGCGATGAAACTTGCAGGTACTTATTGCGTGTTAGTGTGTGTGTGTGTGGGTGGGTGTGTGTGTGAGTGAAGGAGAAAGATATGTATGAGTGGATCAAATCTTGTAAACCTAAAACGATTACTTATTACTAACCTTTACACCGTTGCCTTTATACTTTATTGTTCTGGCATGACCATGGAGAAGTAAGTGTGTGTGTGTGTGTGTGTGTGTTTGAGAATGACTGTGTTTTAACATGTATCTGTGTTTATTCCATGTTAAGATATGTGTAGGCCGTTGGGTCAGCCCACTTGTGTTTGTATAACCATGGTACTATTACTAAGCAGCCTAACGTCCTCACGCTCAACAGAGGCGTCAGCATCGAGCTCGCTGATAAATCTCAGCAAACACTTTAAGCAAATACTAAAACTGCCATTAATACCAGCCTGCTGAACAGAGTAAATTCTTTTCAGTGACAGAAATCATCTGACTGACTAATAGTTGGAATTTGAAAAGTTCACCTTGACCTTTGTACAAGTTTTCTATTTTCTGCTGCTGTGTCAGGAGAAATCCAGACCAAGGGATTTGGGTACTTGGGGGATTTTTTCCGTTCTGAACAATGCAGGTCTATGCGGCTTAGCTGGTGTTATTTGGCGGCTTTAATTTGAGAACAGGATTTAAGATTTTTTTTTTTTGTTATGTTTTGTTTTGTGAATGTGTCTGTGTGTAGTGTGAAGGGGCCAAGAGAAGGACTTTCATTATATTAGCGCTGTGTTGATTTACTGTATGAAAGTGTTTTATGAGTGTGGCATCAGCAGGAAAAAGTACTGCTACTGTGGGAATAATTCACTTGAGTTAAAGGTGAAGTAGTTACAACGTACATAGTTAATTACAATCCTAAGAGCCAGAACATGAGCTATGCAGAAGTAAAATCAGTACCACTTTCGTTATTAATATGTTTTAAAGCAAAATAATGTTACCTAGTTGGGTACTCTATCTTTTTTTGTTTCAGTAGCTAGCTAGCTCATTTCAACATGCTACATACTTAGCTTACACACTATCCTGAGCACTACCTGTACGTAACAGAAAATTGTTACCAAACATCAAAGTGGCATATTAAGTTTAATATGGTGCTTTGATGCTGTGAAACATAAAACCGATATCTCTAAAGGCAGCGTTTATTGGTCATATTAATGTCTAATGAGCATATCTCTAGGTTTATAGCCGTTATATACTGTAAGTGATCCCAGTAATATGCTTCATGGACGTTCTACAACTTTAAACATTCACAGTTATTTTTATGAAATCTAAGACTGTGTTATTATCCAATTATCCTTTTTCTTTTCCAGACTCCAGCTCTGATTGGAAGCTTGTGTCAGAATGACAGCAGAAGACTCCGCCTCTGCCGTCACCATGAGTAACTCTAGCCCCTCCTCCAAATCGAACCCTGCCAACAATCATCCGATCCTGCATGGATCCATTCCAGATGGTGTCGCTGGAGCTCCTAACGAAGCAGCCCTGTTGGCTCTGATGGAGCGCACCGGTTACAAGATGGTTCAAGAGAACGGACAACGCAAATATGGTCCGCCCCCTGGCTGGCAAGGCCCATCCCCTCCACGAGGCTGTGAGATTTTTGTCGGCAAGATTCCGCGTGATGTTTATGAAGACGAGTTGGTGCCGGTGTTTGAGTCAGCTGGGAGGATCTATGAGATGCGTCTGATGATGGACTTTGATGGAAAAAACCGCGGCTATGCCTTTGTCATGTACACTCAGAAACATGAGGCGAAACAAGCTGTGAGGGAGCTAAACAACTATGAAGTGCGGCCTGGACGATTGTTGGGTGTCTGCTCAAGTGTGGACAACTGCCGCCTGTTTATTGGTGGAATTCCCAAGACCAAGAAGCGAGAAGAGATTCTGGAGGAAGTTTCCAAAGTGACAGAAGGGGTGTTGGATGTGATTGTGTATGCAAGTGCTGCTGACAAAATGAAGAATCGTGGCTTTGCCTTCGTCGAGTACGAGTCACATCGTGCGGCTGCCATGGCCAGAAGGAAACTCATGCCTGGGCGTATTCAGGTAAGACACCTTACATTGCATGCAAAACAGCTTGTAAAGACGTCTCATCATAAAATAATATTATCTCCAGTCAGTGACACCTTTTACAATAGCGATTAATGTTTACAATTACGGCAGCCCGGTGAGTTTGGTAGCATACCTCAAAACCCGAAGGTTGTCTCTTTAAAAGTTCCACAGTGTTAATATTTTTGTATGTGCAGCTCTGGGGTCACCAAATTGCTGTCGACTGGGCGGAACCAGAAATCGATGTTGATGAGGACATCATGGAGACAGTGAAGATCCTGTATGTGCGCAACTTGATGATCGAGACCAGCGAGGAGACCCTTCGCAAGACCTTCAGCCAGTTCAACCCAGGCTGCGTCGAACGAGTGAAGAAGATCCGTGACTACGCCTTCGTGCATTTTACCAGCCGGGATGATGCAGTGGTGGCTATGGACAACCTGAACGGTACAGAAATCGAGGGCTCATGCATTGAGGTGACGTTGGCCAAGCCTGTAGACAAGGAGCAGTACACCCGCTACCAGAAAGCATCCAAGGGAACCGTGAGCAGTAGTGAAAGTACTCAGCAAAACTATGTGTATCAATGTGATCCCTATACCCTCGCCTACTATGGCTATCCTTACAACACTCTCATTGGACCCAACCGAGACTACTTCATCAAAGGTTAGAGACAATTCATTCTTCTTTCTTCGTGTTTCTTTCTCAAAGTTTTTAAATTGATCCATCATTTCTTTTCTTTTTTTTTTTAATCATACCTATTGTGGCACTAATGCAGTTCCATTTTACGACAATCACAGAGTAACTTTAGTGACTTTGCCTATTGCTCAATGACCTACATATTATAAAGTTTCAAAGGTTTATGCTGTTTCTGAGCTTCCTGTGTCAGGCAGTTTGACTCCACGTGTACTCAACCAGCCAGCATAGATTTGCTGAAAATAAATGACATGAGAAATTAGATAAAGTTACCAAAGTGACCTTTCCTTTTACTGGCTACTTGTCAGGTTCTGAACGGATTTGTCTGTTACGGCCGCATGTTGAAACTAATAGTAAATCTAGTCGCATGACCATTCATCATCGTTTCAAGTGGCGTAACAAGTTTGCTTTTAGAAAACCTCAGGGCTGGTTGAGTATCATCGGTTTTGGACATGCTTTTCTACATAGAACTAAGAAACAGCTATGATCCTGAGACGGTATAATAATGAATCTGGTTCTGTGGGGGAAATCTGTGCTGTTAAAGGCATTTCCTGGCTACTAATCACAAAGTATTGACACCCCCGCCATGTTTGTTTGGTTGTTTATTTGTGAAATCCTTTGTTTGATGGGTTGAGCAAAGAGCTTGATTTCACACTGAAGCACATTTCCCTAATCTTTGATGTCATACTCGCCATTCTTCATGTGAATGAAAATCCAATCTCTCCCATATCATGTAACATTTTAACACATATCCAGCTACACCTCCTATTCATTGTTCATCATTCCACTTCAGTAACTGCTTTATTCTGGCAGTTACTGGGACACGGTACCCTTCGACCTACTGTGACGCAAAACCGTTCTATAATAATTAGGAAAGGAAAATAATAATTAGCAACAAGAAATTTGAACAAAATAGATATGGAAAAAAGAAGAAAAAGAGATAAAAGTAGAATTTATCACAATCTACTGAAGAACGTTTCTGAAGAACGTCCCCTGTCGTTTGTATTTCAAGCAGGTACTGTACGAGGCCGTGGCCGTGCTGCAGCCGCTAACAGAGGCCCAGGGCCTCGTGGCTCATACCTCGGTGGCTATTCCGCCGGTCGAGGCATTTACAGCCGCTACCATGAAGGAAAGACCAAGGTGCCGGAAAAACCATATGAGCTCATGCCTAGTCTGGAGCTGGCAGCTGTTAATCCAGTGGGCATTAAGCCTGGCACAAGTCAGTGTGACACCTAAAAGCATACACACACACACACACACACACACACACACACACACACACATAGTCAGTCAAACCCACTACTCTCTCTCAGCTCTCTCAATTCCTAATCCCAGGGGCAGACTTTGGTTTCTTTAGATTGAGTATATAAAAGCTAATTATACCAAATACAAACTTAGGATCTATCAAGAAGAGAACATGTCTGGCCGTGCTGCCCCCTAGTGGAATGGAGTAGAGCAGAGAAACACTAACTCCAATATTGCTTCCTGTACAATTCAGATTTTCCTGATCTTTCATAAATCTTGCTCAATGTGTTCTTGACAGAAAAGTGTTTGATGCTAATCACTTCGTTTCTTTACTCTTGTGAAATCAGTTCTCCTTTTGAGAATGTTGATCCCGCTGAGCTTTTCTAACGCTTTCTGTGGCGTCGGGTAGACCTGCTGATCCTAAAATTCTAAATTAACCACAGGAATGAAAAGACTTTTTTGTTTGTCGAAACAATGGGGGAGGGGGGGGATGATAATCTTAAGCCAAGTCACCTGCCATAACTAAGAACAGGTTATGTAGGTCTCATTTCCTTTCATTTTCTCTCTGTCCCTCGCTCACTCTCTCTTTCACGCCACTGCTTTTTGTTTTATTGTCAACATGCGACTGTAGGTCTCTCTATTGCTTTTACCTTTGTAAACCCTATACACTTTACATCATGTCTTACACAACAAGCAATTCTTATAGCGTATAATAGACTATAAATACTATAATGTGGCAGTGAACAGGTGTGGACAAATCATAGTTATGAAAGGGATGATTTCGTTTCTTAAAATTTGATTGACTGATCCACTTTTGTTGTCGTTCTGTGCCTGGAAACCCCTACGGACATCTTTGATTTATTATTAACAATATTCGCAATAAACAAAGAACGAATAGAACATTGAATTTTACGTGTTTTTGTTGTTGTGGTTGCCTTGTAGTATTGTTTCTACTGTATGTTACAGCGATTGCTAAAGCACATCATTCGCAATGAGTTTGATAGCACCCTTCGTTAGAAAGTGTATATACATGATAACCTTATAAAAGCATACCATTTTATGGTTACTTTTGTTAGTAAATCTACAACATAACACAAGGAAATTGCATGTTACAAGCAAGTTAGCTAGGTAAATGCAATAACTAGCTATGCTTCTCAGGGGCTTAAGATAATTTAGCAAGTCATGTTTGCGCGAGTGTGTTACTCCGCCCCCACGCTGCGTGAGCGAGCAGTTCGAAAAAGTTGCGGTCCGCTGGCGTCACTTGGTTCGGAGGAAACACGTGATAGTTTTCGATTGAGTGGTAGTAGTAGCCTTAATGTGAGAGCGCCCCTAGTGACGGGGAGGAATTAGACGCGAGGGAAATGGACAATTTTTTATTTATTTATTTTTTAAATCATGTTTGCAACCCCAACAACAACAAAAAGGGTTTGGCTATGAAATCTGATGCTTTTTATATTTTTCTCCTTTCACCCTATGATTTTTGTCCTCTCCGTGAGTGTGTATAGGAGATTTGCTCTCCGTGTTATTTAGCTTGGCTTTGTCAATGTTTCCACATACCTGCCGCTTCCTGATTCTGAAAAGATCATCTGTCACCTGGGCATGCTAATTAATCCACCTAGTGCAAACATTTCTCCTGGCAGCTCGATAACACCTCAGATGACGTGTCCAACTTCTTTTCGCTTGTTGTGAATTCAAAATAAAGCTAGAAATCTGACTACTGATTCTTCCACTCCTGATGTTTAAGATGGATTTATGAGTTTTATACGGACTCCCGGGTTATAAAATTGTGTCATGTGTGTGTGTGTGTGTGTGTGTGCAGTGACTCTGCCAGCTCTTGGTGCGCAGTACCCCACTGTGTTCTCTGCTGCACCCGCTGCTACTAAGCTGGTAGAGGAGGGGAAGATTCACCAGGTGGAGCATTTGATCAATCCGCTCGCGCTCCAGCACGAGCATTCCGCCGCTCCCTCGACTGCTGCCGTCATTCCCGCCGTCTCGACACCTCCACCCTTTCAGGTACAACACTACAACAGCGATAATGCTCAGATTTCAGTGTTTGCTAAAGCTGGACAAACACATGGATATTTAGTAAGCGGCTGGACTAAAGGGTGAATTTAGGTCGTTTTTTTATTTATTTATTTTAATTAAAGGTGTGGCCATCGATAATAATTAACTAGAGTATTCCAGTTGTAAGTATGACGTCATGTGTCATGGGCTCAAGTTACACAAGTTACTTACTTGTCTTGCATCCAAACCATAATTAGTCATAAGTTATTTAGTTACGGCTTTTTATTTATATATATATATGTCTGCATTATTATGTAGAAGACCATTCCATACAAAGATACATGGAAATTAATGAATAAATAACATTACAGAAGCATGTCTGTAAATAAAGCAACATATTACATGACAGACCAGTTTTCAAATGGGGAAAAAAATCAATAATGTCGACTCCTGGTTTTTGCAGGAAAATAGAAAAGAGCCTAAAGAACTCCTATTCTCCAGCATGCTCAGTAAAACCTAACAGCTGTTTTATTTACAGTACTGTGCACAAGTCTTGGGAACATTCAAACAAAAGCCGTATGCAATGATGCTTCTGAAAACATTTCTACATTAAAAGAAACTTCTATAAAAAGCACTAAGTAATAACATAAACAATAAACAGTCAGTATTTGGTGTGGAAACTCTTTGCTTGAACATAAGCGGTAGTGTTCGATACAGATGTGTGCAGCATTCTGAGTAAAGCAGCTGTTAGGTTTTACTGAGCATGCTGGAGAATATGAGTTCTTGTGGTAACTTCGTCACTGCTGAGATGTTTTGTATACAGTATATCTGTCCTGACATCTTAGATCATCAGGAATTTCCATTGCTAAATAGTGATCCGAACATGAGCGATAAGCCCAAGTTTTATTGCGTTATCACCATAAAGGTTATTATTATTAACAGACTTATGCAAGGACTTTGTTGACGTGCGTACATAAATTTTCCGTTACAAGCTCCTCAAAGGCAACTGGGTATGTACAGGGTCAATATAAACTGTTGCAAAAGTGTGCGTTAAATAGCGCTGAGATGTTAGCACAGACGTACTGACTGGGAAAAAGTTTTTGTGTGGAGTTTACTGTATACACAATGCACACGGATCGATACAACCATCATCATCATCCAGTAGCAGTTAGATTTTTTTATTTCATTGTTTTTTTTCCTCAATAATTGGGGAAAAAAATAATTGTGCTGTATTATAGAGTATTATATTATATTATACTGTAGCTATATTGTATTATATTATTACTGGGTAAAGATGATGAAACTGAGTAATTCTTGATGCCGTACTCATACAGTATGTTAAGACTTTTTACTCGAATGAATTAAAACAGCTTGACTTTGATAACGGCATTACGTGAGTGCTGTTATGTTAAAACAAAAGTGATAATCAGGGTAGTGCACTGCAGCTCAAAATGTTCAAATGTTACTGTTACGACTGAAAAGACCATTATTTTCTAATAACAGCAATGTTTTTCTGTTTTTCTTTAATTCAAGAACATCCGTGAGACAAACGTGTTTAAAATAAGGCCTGCTCTTTCTCTCAGGGTCGTCCGATCACTCCTGTGTACGCCGTGGCTCACAATGTCCCGCGGATCCCTGCTGCTGCAGCCGCCGGTCTCTATGGTGCGAGCTACGTGCCGATTGCTGCTCACGCCAACACAGCCGCCCTGGCCGCACTGCAGAAGAACGCGGCCGTGGCGGCTGCCGCGTACGGAGGTTACGCCGGCTACATGCCCCAAACCTTCCCCGCTGCCACCTTTCAAGTGCCTATCCATGACGTGTACCCAACCTACTGAGACGCCTTACAGCTTTGTAACCACTCCAAACCACAGCATGACATCCATGTAAAGCATCTACTGTAATGTCAAAAAAAAAAAAAAAAAAAAACCCGAAGCACATATAAGACAGAAAGTTTTCTAAACTAATCCACTAACTAGTCTTTTGACTGCATGTTAGAAGTAACACTTTCACCATTCTTAAGTTGGATAGAAACTCTAATAATGCCTCTTAAAGCTCTAATTATGTTAACATTTTTTGTACAATTCTTACCTTTAAAACCATGTGCGAAAATTGAACTACAGTATAAAAACCTGTGCTTAATCCTTAAGCGACTTCAATATTTATTAACCGTTATGAAAAAACGTTACGAAAATGTCACCACTTTCTTGCATCTTTCAACTTAGACATAAGAAGGACTAAAGACATGCTGTTTGTGATGACGTCTTTTGTAATGTAACTACAGATGCATGATATGTTTTTTTAAAGCATACAGGGACATCATCATGCTCTATATCATATCCTGTCGGTATGAACGAGTTGTTCGTGTGTGTGCACTCCGGATTTCTGCCGAGAGCGAACAAAGAATTGAATTGAATGAATAAACAAAAATAGAGCTTTAAGATGCATTAAAAACACAAAGCCAGCGGTAATCTAGAGACTAGACTTTTTAGCTGCACGCGGGATCGAGATCTACTGACCTGTCCCAGACCTGCTGACTAGAGACGTAAAACTATCAAAACGCACTGACCTTGAGTCACTTAACACTGACCCTGATTGTCTAGAACTACTGATCCTAATGCTATAGTCGTCCAGTCGGGCATGACTGCAGTGCAACTCGATGCATGATTGAATCTCCATGGACCAAGAACTCACTGACATGGACTGGACCCGCCAGTTGTTCTCAGCTGGTACAGTGTCAGTGCGCATGCTACTTCCATCTGCTCCTCCTAGCTGATCTCACTTCTGATGCAGTCTCATCTCAAGCTCTACGTCCCCTCGGATAAGATGAGAGGTGACTATTTCTACAGTATGTGCTAAGCCCCCCCTTTTTAAAAAAAAAAAAAAAACTATTTACACTGAGTGCCTTAAGTGATAACACTCATAAGACAACACCAGCATTCATTTATGACATCCCAAGTGTACGGTTGCTAGTTAATTATTATTATTATTATTTTTTTTTTTTTTTGCTTTTGCACTAATTGATCTAGACTGATTACTTTGCGTGCCTTAAGCACAAAGTCCCTTCTGTATTCCTTTCCGAAAAGGATACCTTGTTGTACACGCGACAAGCATCGTATTGCTGTGAGAGTCCTCGATGCAAATGATTCTACTCTTCAGAACCTTCTGAACCCTTTCGTGACGAACACTGAAGGAACATTCCCGTACGGACGTTCTCTACTAACCTGAAATACAACATATTTGCTCTAAGGTCTTAAATAATTTACAGAAAAAAAACTAAGACAAATATAAGGAAAAAAAAAAAAAAAGCAAAACTGCTGAGCAGAGACCTAAGCGACCAGTGAAGGATAATTTTATGGACTTGTTTTGATGTTTTAACACACAAATGGGATTTCCGAGTTTTTTTTATTATTATTTTTTATCCCAAATGTTTTTTTTTGTTTTTTTTAACAATGTTTTATTCTAACCACTAGGTTGCCTTAGTAATAAGTATAATACCCGACTAATACTTTGAAATCTTTTCCTTTGATATTATGACTATATTGTTTTATCTTTTCTTATCAGTTTATTAATAGTGGCATGGTTGATGCCCGTTGAATTCACTGTTATTCGAAGGCTTCCAGATGTGCTTTCCATTCCAGATGTGCGCACACTTGACATTTTAATGTGTGAATTTTCTCTTCTTTTGATATATATATGTGTACTGGAAGCTGGAGACGAAGCCAAAATAACACACACACACACACACACACACACACAAAGAAAGAAAGCAACTATAGATGAGAGACTATAACTAGCGACCATGTGTGTTTAAAGCGCTCATACACTCCATAGCCTTAATACTGTAGAACACATTAGCAACAAACTGCAATACCTCCTTTAAACTAAAGTATTTTTTTTTTTAAACATGAAGATCCAACAACAGCATTTATTTATTTGCAGGATGACCAACATCCCATGTTGGTTTTTCTGAATGTAAAATTAAGACTGAAGAACGTTTTTTTGATGTATATATATATATTTTTAAATATATACAGTAACTTTGATCCGATCAATGCCTTCCAAGGCCACACTTGACCAGATTGATTTGATCTCTTTAGGATTTTGATTGATATATGATATATATTCGGCTGCTGGTGGTTATTTTTCATAAGGTTTTTATTATTTTCACGAAGAAAGCTTTTTGATGTTTATTTCCTGGTGACTTACAGTATGATATGACACAGAAAGACAAATGATGTACAACCCATTAGCTTGTGTCACCTTTTTTTTTTCCCATCTATTCCTCCCAAGTATTTAACCGCAGGCCAGGTATTAAACATGATGCTTTACGGCATATAAATTAGTTTGTTTGTACTGTAGCTACGGTACATGAAAGGTGTTCAAGTCAAACTGGGACTCGTGAATAAGGTTGTAAAAACCGATTGATATTTACAGCACAGTTCATTGATGAGACGCAGCCGGTTTTAAAAAAAGGCCGAACGACTAGGAATGATGATCCCGACCAGACGTGGCCAAAGCAGGAAGTTCGATCCGGCGTACTGAGAAAAACGTTGATGGTATCCAAGCGCTAGTGAAAAACAAGTGCATTAGTGTAGCGGCGGATTCCATAGAGAAATAAAGCTAGTTTCTTGTTAAAGTCCCGGTTTGACTTGAACAACCCATGTATTTAAATTGGCTTTCTTATACTGTAGTTCAGCCTTTTATATATATTCGTCACATATACATTACTACACAGTGAAATTATTCATTCTTCACATATCCAGGTTCTTGTTAGTAGGCTGGAGTCAGCCATTATTCAGAGCAGAAGGGCCCAACAGCGGCGACTTGGCAGAGCCGACTTTCAAAAAGTCCATTTTGCTCCACACCAGCCTACTTTCAGACATTTTTTATCTTTTTGAATACATTTTAAGATCTGCTCGAATTCTCTCAATTCCTCTAAAAATGCCAGGCGGCATTTTTGTCGCTCTGTGATGAAGAAACCTTAAACGGAACCAGACTCAAAAGGGAATCCGGATTACAGTATACTGTACAGCACCGGGCGCTGGTTATGAGCTCATAGGCGGGCATAAGACAATCTTTAGGAATATAACAGCTGTGTTCTGATCAGATCATTTTTGTTAAGCTTTCTATTCATTGTGTCGCTTCGGTGGATTTTCTGTTCCTACCCAATAATGCAGTTAGCTTTCAGAGAGTCGGGCGCTGCTTAGAACCGACCGAGCGTCCCGTAGAACACCCTAAAGCTGTGAACGTTGGTGTTAAGGTTTCAGCCAGGCTTTTTCCATCAGAAAATGAAGGCGTGAGTGAACAGTATGTGTTTTACAAACTGCTCTGGAGAAGTTTTGTCAGTGCCTTGATCTCACAGTAGCTCCTTCTTGAAGGTTAAAGTCTGATGATGATCTTGTCTAGTTATACTGGAACAACAAAGTGTGTTATATCGTTAACAAACATCTACTTTTATCGGTCTTTCTCTTTCCATAGTAAAGGTGAAGGATTCCCATGATCCTGTCATGGTTTTAAATGTGCTTTTTTGTTTTCCTTTAGTTTTAGCTTATTATTATTATTATTATTATTATTATTATTATTATCATGACAGATTTTTTTGTGTATAATCTGTGTGTTAAGACTGAGTCACACTGGCAACCCATAAATCCTTACACACACACACACACACACAGACACACAGACACACTAATGAAGTTGCTCTTGTGTGTATATGTATGTATTTGTCCATATATGTTTGTGTGTGAGTGTGTGTGTGTGTGTGACTTCCCTTTTCCACGTGCTTGTTAGAATCTTCTATCTTGACCGAAACCATCAGGATATATTTAATATATACAATGCATTATATTTGTGTATGAAGTAAGAAGAAATCCTATAATATATTTGAAGTGAATGTTTTTCTCTTTCTTTATATGCAACGTTTTTTTTTTTTTTTTTTTTTTTGGAAACTTTTTTTTTTTTTTTTTTTGCCAAAGTGTTCTGTAGTATGAAATGTTAGTCAAAAAAAAAAGAAACAAACAAACAAAAAAAGAACTGTTTTTAGGCTTTTTTTTCCTTTTTTTTTTTTTTTTGCTAATATATTAGATACAGCTGGCCAGTTTTAACTGAACGTGGACGCAAAGGCGTCGCACGTTCAAGTTGCTTTGTATCACGATCATTTCATTAACACTAAGTAGTTTTTTAAGAAATGTTTTTGTTGTTGTTGCTGATGAAACGAACAAGACATCTAAGGAGGTTGAAGAATTCTCTTCAGAGATATCCCTTTATGGAGCTCTTTTCTATCACACTGTATTTGTAATAGGCTTTGCATTATTGTAGGCTATTTATAGTGGTTTAGCATTTGAATAAAGCATTTTCAAAAAGAGAACCGAACGATTCTGTAATATTATTGCTATCGCCTCGTGCTTCACCCTTTGGCCTTGTGTTCTAGGATATGGATCTATCAGCTTTGCACTCATCGTCTATACCGCTTTATCCTGTATACAGGACCGCGGGGGGCCTTGAAACCAGACCCTGGAGGTGCAAGGCAACAGTGCTAACCAGCAAGCCCCTGTGCCACCCTGTACTCATGATTTTTGTTCATTCAGCATTCTATCACTGGTGTTCAAGTCAAACTGGGACTTTTGATTGTACAGAACACAGTTATGAAAGTAAAACCTTGCTTTATTTTTCTGTATAATCCTCCGCTATACTAATGCACTTATCACTAGTGCTTGGACACCATCAAGGTAGAAATTTTTTCTCAGTTCACCGGAGCCATGATCAGACCGTCTGCTTCACATCTGAAACGCCGGCCTCCCAGGAACTCCTCTAATGTTTTAGTCAGATTCTTGATCGGGATCTTGGATCAAAGCACTCCAGTGTAGCCTAGCATCATCAATGCTTAGCCAAATCTCTGGCCAGTCTCAGGTCTCCGTCCAGCATTGCGTTGTATTTGCTCTGTACCACCACAATGCTTTACTTATGAGCAGTGTTGGATTTCCGCTAGACATAAACTTCCAAAGCCAGAAAACATCCAGTTATGGAGCTGTTAGTGCTTGTTCAACATCTTAGCCGATCCCTCATCATATGCTTCTTTACAACATCCATAAAGGCCGTCTTTTGTAAAGAGTCTCCTCCTATCTAAACTATGGATCTCTCCAGCCTCTTGATTGCTTTTGGGATTAATCCCCTCCTTACCCATGAATGAGTTTTGCTTGTGCCATGTGTTCCTGGTGGTGATTTCCTCGGATTCTTCTAAACTTTGCCTTTAACCGCATGATGATTTTCATGTGAGGCTTTATTTACACTGTCATGTGACACCTTATTTGCAAACCTCAAATATGTGGCAGGCTAATAGTTTTTTTTTTAATGACTTGCAAAGCACTGGAGCAGTCATTTACAGTAAATGACGAGAGGAATGTGACAAGATGTTAAAAATAATATTATGAACACAAATGTATTCATCGCCCTGCTGAAAAAATCCAGTTCGGACTGATGTGCTGTCTACTAGTTGACACAAAACAGGAAGAACTGGTTGAACTAGTACACCATCTTTGCTAGATACTAGAACCAAGTAGATAGAAGATAGTAATAAAAAAAAGAAGAAGAAAGAAACAGGCTTATTTTAACTACTAAAAGTCAGCAACATTTTTATTATACAAGAATTTACATCAATTTGTACATGTGGCAAAATATATTTATTGTCTTTTTTTTTTTCATTTCACACCCACCAGCCATCTATCATGCAACGCCAGCCAATCACCCTCTCCTCATATGTGAACCCTAAGACGAACACAATTGGCTGGATTGTCAAGATGAGAGAGAGAGAGAGAGAGCATGTGACCCTCTCACCCAGATAACAAGGCCAATTTTGTGCTCTTGGCTCCCAGGCATGAAGGCTGTTGGATCCTCCTAATTTAACAATAAGTTAAACACTTAATTATGGGTAATTATGTGTAATTGACAAAAAAGTCTTTGTACAGTATAATACCCCTGTTATTAGTATAATTTGTGTTAATTGCTATTTTTTTATGTGCACTAATTACTGTAAGCTGCCTGGTGTTATTTAACCAAGCAACCACTAGGTGTCACCAAATCCTGTTTTATTTCATATTAATAACAGATATTTAGTTAAAGATTAATCTATAATCAGTATCTACTTTGTACGAAAAAAAAATCAGTGAACAATTATTTATTTGGTTCCTACATTTTATTGTGCAGCAACAACGTTTGAGTTAATTTCAGAATTTTTAAAGGAAAACCAGTGCTAAAAACAATACTACTACTGCTAATAATAATAATAATAATAATAATAATAATAATAATAGACAACCACATAATCTATGTATTTTTAAAGTGCAATAGACAAATTTATTCAACAAAATTCAAACCTAGTCTGGGCATTGTAAGAAATAAAACAAAACAGACCATTCCCAAACTCTACACTAGGTGTCGCCAAAAACCTTAAAAAACATAGATTTTTCTTTCTTCAAACGATTTTGTTTTATTAAGATTCATTCTAATTGGTGCTCAACAACATCCTTTCATACTGTGGTGGAAGTAAAAATTAAAAATGGATTGTTAATGGTGAACATTATTCTAATGTTCCGTTTGAGCACCTTTTCCTGTGTCATTGTGTATCCTTAATCTTCTGATGAATGAAGTAAGGTGTCCAATGTCCAACATCCATGTTCAGGGTACATATTGAAACTTGGATTCATCTGAATAGTAACGGAAATGTTCTCCCAGCAGTGGTTCCAGCCCTTCACGTGAGCTATACGCTCTGACAAAACATGCAGTGACTCCAACAACCACCATCATCACCAGCACCACAGCCACTATCCCAATAGTAATTATCTCAGAGATGGTATATGACCGAGCTGGAGAAGAAAATTAAATACAGATACGTTTAAATACAAAATACAAATAAATTCAAATAAATTCAGTTTTATTCATATAGTGCTTTTGTGGTCATTGTCACAAACCATCTTTACAGAATCAAAAATAAAATTAGGGAAATGAGTATGAAATGTGTGAGGAAATATGCATTAATCAAAATTATCATTTTGTCCCCAATGAGCAAACCGAAGGTGACAGCAGCAAGAAAAAAATCCCTGAGATGACAATAGAAAGGAACCTTGAGAGGAACCAGACTCAACAGAACCCATCCTCATCTGGGTGATAACGGATAGCAAGGATTGATCTGCAGTCACACTGTGTGTTAGGAGGCTGGAAGTTCAGTATACAGTGTTTAAGTTAATATTCATTATTGGAGGCTCAGGTACAAGGGGGGCTGGGCATCCATGCGAGAAAAAAAACACACCGGTCCGGAGGGACAAATGTTGTATGTTGTAGTTTTTCAGTGCTTAATTATTTACAGGTAGCCTCTATTGCATGTTAAATAAATCATCCCTAGCTGTGCGTAGAGTACTGTATGTCTGTTTAATGCCCTAAATATTTGTCTTTTGTACTTGAATTTAAACCCAAAGTGGGTGTGGATGAATACAGGGGTGGAGAATTTTAATTTTGAAAATACAGTAGTACATAAACTACTGTTTCTTTTAAACTCTCTGACAGTGCACCTGCCTGTAACATTAAGCAAATTATTCACTAACTTGTAGTCTAATATAAACCATCTGACCCTGACCAAGCAGTTGCTAAGGATGAATAAATTAAATATGTAAATGCATAATGGCGCAATTCATCTTCATGTTAATGTTTTTTTGGTGTAGTGTTAGCTCCATATGTGACCGCTTACTGCTCAAGCTAAACAGAAAGTACAAATAATTTCAAGCATCGGACATTATTGTAGGTATGGTACTGCAGAATGTAGTGTCACTCACTTGGCCACTGGACTTCATAGGTGTATCCAAGAGTGTCAGACGCCGAGACAAACATTTCCGCATTTGTGACCGGTGGCCAGAACGGGACCATGTTGTAACGCCAGTTATGACCAATAGGAGCTTTTTCTTTTGGGTAAAACACTGTGCCTAAAACATACAAAAGATGTGTAATGTTTGTCCATTTGGGCAAGTGTTTATTTTAATTACACACTGATAGAGCCCATATGCACTCAATCAGCCAACCATACTAGACAGTGTGTGTGAGTGTATACGCATACATACTTGGGTGGTGTCTCTGTAGCCACTCATCAAATATGGCATCAGTAAAACAGTGCAGCAGGACAAAGATGGGGTCATTGGGGGACACATGAGTCTGACCACCTGTCCCATTCAGGAAGAGATGAGCCAGATTGTGTAGACTGCGCACCCCTGGGTCATAGTTCCCCTTGGAGGTGCTGTATCCTAACAACACACACACAGTATACTTCTATAGTTTGTGTCCATTTTTTTTTTTTTACTACAGCAGACTTAGCAAACACCATTATTCTCAATAGTTTTTCTACAGTTTCTTATATTATTAAAGCTTTTAACGCTGTCTGTTTTACCTTCAATGGTATTCCTAAAGCTTAAAGAGGAGGTGGAGTAGTATGGGGGTGTATCGAACGTGTTGAGCTCCAGGCAATCAATTACATCTTGATTTTCAGGTAGTTTCTGTACCATTGGTCTTGCCGCGTTCCCACCAGGATTCCTTCTGATTGGACCTCCTTCTGTACCTGCACACACACACACACACACACACACACACACACACACACACACACACAATCCTGATACATTTATCATAACACAGAGGTATTGTACAGTATAAGCCATATGGTTGATATGTACTGTAAAACAGTAATTTGGAGCCCTCTGGTGATTACAATGTGAATTACAACTCCTAAGCAAGCATGAATGGAACTGAGAATTACTCAGATAGTCTTTGTCTATACAGCTTTATCCTGTGTACTTAGGGCACGAGGCGGGGTACACCCTGGGCGGGGTGCCAATCCATCGCAGGGCACACACACATATACACACACTCATACACCCACTACATTAATCATAAATCATTACAGGCACTGATTAAGGGTGGCTTAATCAAAGTACAAGGCTGAGTTATCATCTTGTGACTGTGACTCCATCTGGGTAGCTGGTCCCTGATATTCCACAAGTCATGCTACATCATCTTTCTCTTTTTTCATATCTTGTTAAGTTTTTTGACAAATGATGATTCATGATGCTACGTAAGACTTGCTTCTTGCTAATTTAGAATTTTCCATTGTTTACGGTATACAGTATGTGTGTGGTGTGTGCACACTTAGCATGATTAATGTTGTTTTTCTATATTTCTACATAAGAATCTCAAGTAATATAGAGGCAAGTGTATGTGTATTATGCACTAGCACATACACACCGCTCTGTGTGTGCTACAGTACGTCTGCATTAAATCTCACAAATATTTGATGTGTGTGTGTGTGTGTGTGTGTGTGTGTGTGTGTGTGTGTGTGTGTGTGTGTGTGTGTGTGTGTGAGTGAGTGAGTTTCTCACTGTTACAGATGGTCCCTTGTGTTTCATACTCCTCCACGTCCTCGCATATCACTCTCCACTGAGAAAACACAGAGTTAGAGCTAATGCTGTTCATGTCAAAGCTGCTCCTGGCTCCAAGCAGGTCATCTGTGCAGATATCACACTCGTTTTTTCCAGTCGCAAAGTTCCAGTACGGCAGGGCGAACGTCCGGTTTCTGAGCATGTCCTGCATAACAATGTGTAGAGGTGAATGAGTTCATGATTTAAAAACTGTACAAGCCAATATCATTTCATTATCTTTTATAGTTAAATTTTACATTTTTTTAAATATATTTTTTATTTTTTACAGTATGATGGCTAACAGGAGCATGTTTATACTCTATTTGTTTTATGACAGGTACACCTGCATCTTCATGCAATAATCCAATCAACCAATCATGTAGAAGGAGCACAGTGCATGAAGAACCAGGCTGGTTATAGCATTTCAGCAACCTTTCATGCAAAACCATCCATCCATCCATCCATCCATCCATCTAGGAACCCCTGTAATCCAAGAAGGACCATGGAGGCCAGTGGTGTCCATTGTATTTATTCCCATTAGTATGATGGTGGTAGAAACTCCAGCCAACACTCACATACGCATTCACACACCACGGGCAATTTGGGAATGCCAATTAGCCTAATCTGCATGTCTTTGGGCTGTGGGAGGAAACCAGAGAACCTGGAGGAAACCCACCAAGAATTCAAGAGATTCAAACCTGGAGGTGCAAGGCGACAGGTTTAACCACTAACCCACCATGACCCCTTATGCAAAACTTGTCTCGAGATTTTACACAGAGTGGTGTGACAAACAAAAAACATCACCTGTATATCACTCTCTAGTTGCAGCAGGTGGAAGCGGTGCCATGTAAGGAATCCTGGACCTTCATGAGAGAAATCCACGCCTCCGAAGCTATGCTGTCCCGAGCCCATGTACGTCTTCCCAACGGAATAGTAATGAGTCCAGACGAAAAAGTTGTAGATGGTGATGTTTTCGCATTGGACAGTGTTTCCATCCGGGCCGAAGAGCTCCTGATAGCGTCGTGTGCAGATGACCAGATCAGGATGGACCGTCCTCTTGGCTTGATCCAGAGCGTTCACGAAAGCCCGTTTCTCCTCTGGAGACATCTGCATGATGTTACGGCGCACTGGTTTTTACAGTAACACATGTGCGAAGGATTGTGTAAGTACAGTACATGGAACCAGAATCAGGTTTTAGTGGCTAAATGTGAGGTGTGAAATATGTATAAATTTGCAGCTTGAGCATAAAATCAATCCTCACCCACACGGATTCTCTGATCACAGTTCGCTCCAGTAAGCCCATATCTGCACCGTCCACAGTTGAACCCGCTAAACTTTTTGTTACACTGGCAGCTCCTGTTAAAGAAACGCAGCGGCCATCGTTCCCGGTCGTCCCGTCCATCGTGAGGATACTGAGGACCGTGTGGGCGCAGGTCAGCGACGACTGGCATACACTGACCACGTCTGGACCTCACTCCACAGTCATCATTGGCCAGACCGGTGGGTGATGGACAGCAGGTGCCACTACGCAGGACCTCGGGTGTCACGCACTCGCGTGGGAACTGCGTCCGGGCGATCACGAAGTACACGCAGAGTGAAAACACACTCTGCCACATACTGTGTACATGCAGGATGTCGGACTGTTCCAACACAGATCCTTTAATTTAATTGAGTCTCAAAGTCAAATATGGTCAGACAGTTACTTCCTGATCCTCAAACTCACATCACATTGTTACACATACAGTACATGACTTTACACACACCACAGCTTTTTTTTTGTTTGTTTTTTTATATGAGGGTGAGTCAAAAATTATCCGCACAGTTATATTAAAACTTCAGTTGGACTTATCAGCGCTTTCTGTTCAAGACTACCGTCTCCCCAGTCACTGCTGTGCAGGTGTGAAAGTTCAAAAGTCAACCATCAGTCAATCAACGCCCGCACACTTCTGCCCACACTGTCTACCAGGTGTTAAAGTATCCGCCGTATAGTCCCGATCTTGCTCCATCAGACTTTTACCTATTTGGTTCCACTGAAAGAAGCCCCACGAGGACAAAGAGACACTTCTGGTGAAGAAGTGAACACAGCAGCGCATTCGTGGCTTGTTGACTGCTGGACAAGGAGATTATGTGGAAAAATATTTATAATATATTTGTCTTGTCTAAAAATGTATTCAAATAAATCCTACAGCCAGAGTGCGGATAATTTTTGACTCACCCTTTGAGGTTCTAATCGGTCAGGAACTGTTACGAGAAACACTGCAAATTGTATTTAATTGTCGATATGGCGACACCTCCTCTAAGAAGTTGTTTAGCAATTTTGGAAGAGTCAGTGCTTGGTACCATTTACAGTTAAACCTCTAACTTTCAAAAGTTTTAATATAGAACTAACTTTCTAACAGACGTCCTACTAAAGTAATAAAACCTTGCAAACTGCTTGGATATAGGTGTTAAATAAGCCTCTAAACATTTTTTTCAAATAGACACACACACACACACACACACACACACACACACACACACACACACACACACTTTGTTGATTACATACAATTTGTCATCAGTTCCTACGAAACTCTTGTATAAATAATGTGAGTTTAAAATAAATTCATGTACCTGGTATCAGTTTTCTCTCGTTCTGTTTGTCTCACTGCTTACGCGTCTACAAATCCACTGAAATTCTTTATATCCCTTCCCTCATGACTGCACTCATCTCACTGATCCCTTCATCTCGTGATCAGCAGCCGCCAGAAAGAGAGAGAGAGAGAGAGAGAGAGAGAGAGAGAGAGAGAGAGGAGTTTTTGTTTCCGTTGCTTCTCACACCAACAGAAATATCAGATTTCAGATATTTTGGAGGCTGATATAAATTTGTTAAAAAGAGCAGGTCGGTCTAAAGTGCTTACAGGAATAAAAGAGAGAAAGGGGGAAAAAAAACAACAGAACCAAGAACAGTTTTTGTCTTGTAAGTTAAGTTCTGAAAAATCTTGTAAGATTCTATTATTTCATACAGCATTAAGGAATTTGTGTCTATCTAATGTCACACACTTCTTTAGCCACAACTACATGTAAAAACTGCACAAATTATTATAATAATTATAATAATAATTATAATAATTATAATAATTATATATATATATATATATATATATATATATATATATATATATATATATATATATATATATATAACTGTACTGATTCTATGGAATTAGTTTGTTGTATGTTGTTTACAATGAGTTCAAAAGGAATCCATAAATCAACAGATTTAAATCCATAAATCAAACCGAGTGCGTCTTTGCTTAACCTGTTAACCTGTTTGCTTAACTGGGAAATAATTGCGGTGTACTGTGTTCACTTTACAGGCTCTGGATAATAAATCAAACATAACATACTTTATTTCCATCATTTCAATGTTCGATTTAACATTTACACATGGAAAGTCTTGGAACACTTTATATATATATCATTGTGTATATACAGTACAGTAAGATTTTCACTAGTTTCTATTAACACAGAATAATACATAAAAACACTATAAAGTAATACGTATATACTGTCGAATATTGTGTAGTGCAACAAATGCAAACTATTTTTCAAAAGAAATCCTTAATGTTTTGTTGAGCTGTGCAAATTGTAAAATGAAAAAGAATACCACACACAAAATCAAAAACAAAATGTATAAACTTTATTAACTATTTACATGTGTGACTAATAAGTATCTTCAAATCCAAAAAATATATATGTCTGGGAAAGGTAAAATTTCTATTTTTAACTATATAAGGTTTTTTTTTTATAAGGACGGTGGTGCAGTAGGTTTCTCTCTCCTGCCATGCGAAAGGCCTGAGTTCAATTCCCACACCACGCCCAAACCCCAGCCACTGGACTCAGCGCCGGTCGCAAGCCCGGATAAAATGCGAGGGTTGCGTCAGTAAGGGTATCTGGCGTAAAGACCTGTGCCGAGATGTTATGCTGATCAGATGGTCTGCTGTGGCGAAACTGTGACGAGAACCGACTATATAAGGTTTTGGAAACTTTCCTGAAGTGAGCATACAGTATTTCTATCCCACATACCTTTCTAGCAATTATAAAATGTCAAAGAGACACAATTTGATGCATGAATTCAAATAACACTGGAAGACACTTCACATATTTCTAAATTTTAAAAAAGTACAATATGAAATGACTGATTCACTAAATTGTGTTGACTCTTACAGTATGTTAACAGAAATGTCAAAATTTGCTAGTGGAGGTAAAAAAATAAATAAAAAACCCTTTCTATTTTTATGACTTTCCAGAATTCCAAAATATTGCACCAACATCCGACAGGTTTTCCCAGTCCCATACTTTAGTATCTACTGTAGCGTCACCAAACTTCTGACTGATAATGTCAACTAGACTCTAGAAATCCCCGTCACAGTAAAAGAAACAGACAGACGGTATATTTGAGGCTGTAGTGCTGCAGCAGTAGCTCTTAAAGAACAGAAGTTCA
>JAAGKR010006888.1:26449-38852 GCA_011419295.1 Clarias macrocephalus
GTGACGAGAACCGACTATATAAGGTTTTGGAAACTTTCCTGAAGTGAGCATACAGTATTTCTATCCCACATACCTTTCTAGCAATTATAAAATGTCAAAGAGACACAATTTGATGCATGAATTCAAATAACACTGGAAGACACTTCACATATTTCTAAATTTAAAAAAAGTACAATATGAAATGACTGATTCACTAAATTGTGTTGACTCTTACAGTATGTTAACAGAAATGTCAAAATTTGCTAGTGGAGGTAAAAAAAAAAAAAAAAAAAACCCTTTCTATTTTTATGACTTTCCAGAATTCCAAAATATTGCACCAACATCCGACAGGTTTTCCCAGTCCATGATGCAACTTTAGTATCTACTGTAGCGTCACCAAACTTCTGACTGATAATGTCATCTAGACTCTAGAAATCCCCGTCACAGTAAAAGAAACAGACAGACGGTATATTTGAGGCTGTAGTGCTGCAGCAGTAGCTCTTAAAGAACAGAAGTTCAATGATTGGATGAGTTCTCCACCGTAGATTGTGTGTGAATCGGTGTCATATCGAGCAGCTCTTGCTGGATTTCAGAGTGCTCTGGGAGGTCACCCGGCGTGGTCCTACAGTATACACAATAAACACCATGGGAAGGTCCAAGTGCACAAATCTTACAGTATTCCTTGCAACTGTATTTTGGAATGTATTTTTTTTGTACAAAACATTGACCAATATCAGTCTAATCACCTAGATTTTGACAATGCACATGACAAAACTGTGTTATGGTCTGAAAGGAGTGGAAACAGGAAATCTAGTGTTCAGTTAATACCCTGCAGTCTTTATTCACTGATCAACTATTATATTTAGAGCACGGACATGTGACAAGTGAATAACACTGATTATGTCCATACAGTATATTGGCACTTGTCATGGGGGTGTCATTGGGTCAGGGGGTCAGTTGTTGACGTTGATGTGCTAGAAGCAGGAGAAATTGTCAAGCATACAGTAAAGATCTGACAAGGGTCACATTGTGATACCTAAACAGCTGGGTAAAAGCACCTCAAAAACGGCAGGTCTTCTTGGGTGTTAATCGTAAACAGTGGTCAAGATCTCCCAATTGTAGTCCAAGGAAGGACAACTGGTGAATGGGGACAGAGTCGTCTCCCAAGGCTGATTAACCCACATGGGAAACAGTTTGATTCAATGATCAAAGAAGAAGAGCTCATGTAGCACAATTCACTGTTTTTTTGTGAAGGTGAATAGCCACAGAATGGTCAGAGTGTCCATGCTGGTCCCTGTCCAACAATGTGTGTCTGGACATCAGACCCGGATCTTCAAGCAATGGAAGAAGGTGGCCTGGTTTGATGAATCCCGTTTTCTCTTACAGTACATCATGTGGATTCCTAGGTGTGTGTATCCAGGCTGCATAATGCATTAAGGGAAGAAGGCATGTTGATGAAGATATGAGAAACCCTGGGTGCTGGCGTACATGTGGCTGTTACTTTGACATGTAACAACTACTACAATTATTGCAGCCCAAGTATGTTGTGTACTTAGGGATTCTGACGGCAGTGGCCTCTTTTCAGCAGACACACTGAAAAATGATTTATGGATTGCTTGAAGCCTTCAAATTCCCCAGACCTCAATCTGATCAAGTTCCGTGGAGGCTGCATCTTCTTGCAACTTAAGGATACACTGCTAACACCTTGGTGCCAGATACTACAGCACACTTTCGTAAGGTTTTTCTGGAGTTCCATGCATTGATGGTTTTGGGTTGTTTTGGCGACACAAGTGGGATCTGAACGATATTAGGCAGGTCAATTTTATTGTTATGGCTGATCGGCCCAGTTGGACACTAATAAATTCCGAAAGTGTTTAATCAATACTCTGGGTGGTAATTCAACACGGGGGATTTTGCTGTGTAAAATGTATTTGTGGCACAGCAGTAAGATGGCTCATCACCCACAGCCACAGTGAAGCACGGGGTGGTAGCATTATACTGCTGGGTGAAGTGCATTATGAGTGGCTCTAAATATCTTTTAGATTGACCATAAACATGCAGCCCTCAGTTAGACAGCTGAAGGATCCAGCACAATAACAACCCCCAAAAATGTTCTCACTATACACTATGTGTATAACTCAGCTATGCGTGTGTGTGTGTGTGTGTGTGTGTGTGTGTGTGTGTGTGTGTGTGTGTGTGTGTGTGTGTGTGCTCACTGTTCATCAGCATCTGCATTTGCATCATCTTTACCAGCTCCGATTCCATTTTCACACACTTTCTCAGGGACTGTGCAACTGCAAACACACATCGGATGTACAGTACAAAACCAAGAAGGAAGTGATTAAAGAACGTTCTATATACTGTACCCGTGCACAAACCTGCTTCTTTTTCTCCTGCATTTCAGGATGTAGGTAACCGTGACGAGGGTCTGCAGAATGAGGAAGAATACTATCGCTATCACTCCAATCTTCCAGGCTTCCTGTTTTGAAGTGGGGGGCTCTTGAGAGAGAGAGAAAAAATGAGAGCCAGAGAATGAGATCGACAGCGAGGAATAAGAAGAACAAATCAGATTTTGTACACATGTTTTCCACTAGACACAACAAGAATTAGAAGTGTGCTGTGAGGGTTTTTCAGGTAGTGAATATCTGTGCTTGTCAGATACCTGGTTTGTCTCCAGGCTCCTCCACCAGTTCATCATTTTCTCCCTAATTTAGTCGTGTCCAATTCCTCCCCGTCACTAGGGGGCTCCACATTAAGGCTACTACTACCACTCAGTCGGGAGAGCTGAAGACTATCACATGTTTCCTCTGAACCATGTGACGCCAGCTGACCGCATCTTTTCGACTGCTCGCTCACGCACTATTGGGGGCGGAGTAACGCACTCGGAGGACAGCGCTATACACTCCTTCCGCTCGCGTGAGCTCACAGACGCCCCTGATTGGCTGTAGAGCCGTGATTAATGTGGGAGCACTAAGTACCTCCCATCCCTCCCCTCTGAGAGAGCTCGGCCAATCAGCTCTCTCTAGACCTCCGGCTGTGAGAGGTTACAGCATCACCCGGGAATCTCCGATCTCGCGATCTCCGGATGATAGGGCGAGCGCTTTACTGTTATTTTTAAACAGAAACACTGAGAATACAGACAATAACTTTCTCGAATAATCTTAAAACCTAGTCCTCACGCTCCTGGAATTACTCATTATTTTAGTCTTGGAATATGTCCGTTCCATCAGGGAAGAAAAACATCATAGATGTGATAACCTGGTCATTCAGAACATTCAGGTCGTCAGCTGACTACATCTTATTGCCACATAACATTTCCGAGCCCAGACCTGAGCAACTCAAGCAACCCCCCAAATCATAACACACAGAGGCTTCTACAGTACATTGGGCACTGTGCATGATGGATGCATCGCTCCCGAAGTCAATGAATCTGGAGCTCAGTTTGGACTCATCAGACCACTTGACCTTTTTCTTTATGCTTCCTTGCAAAATAACTCGTAAATAAACTTTTCATAAGTAGTTTTCTTATGGCCACACAATTGTTTAGTCCCAATCAGGTGAGTCCCCATCACATTGTGAATGCTTTTTTTTTTACTTTCACTATTAAACATAGCTGTCAATTATTTATGATATTCAACCTCACCAAGCATTTAAGTGATGTCCATTTAGGTTTTTTCCTTTTTTTTTTTTCCCAACCACATTTCCGCTACAAAGTTGATGGTTCAGCACAAGCGTTCCAGGTTTAAATAATGTACTGGGCAATTCTTAACCAAATTCCAGTATTTAAAAGTGCAGTGTACAGTATATAAAATACCAAGGGAATGTCTTTATCTTTTTTTTTTTTTTTTTAATAATTGTTAGCATACAGAGTCAGACAAAAAATGTATACACGCTTCAGGAAAATAAATATACGTAGTCTGATGTACTGTATATTATATGTCTGTATCAATATATAATGTACTGTATAGCAATAAATGTAAGTTTGTCTTTTGCTGAAGTGTGTATAAATGTTTTTGGATGACTTATATATAAAATCGTCTTATGCACACCATTGATTCTGGTGGACACCATCAATGTCTTCGGTGTTTCTGAAATGACCTCTACTATGACCCAGGGGAGACATTTAGCATAGAGATGAAAATTACAGCAGTGAGGTGAGACAAGCACTGAAGGCCATACGCAGAATCCTAAATGGTCCTTGTACTGTATATCAGATACACACTTGTGAGCAATTTATACAAGTCCTGTGTTAAATCCGGCTTGTAGTCCAATCCGCTCTCATGTATGTTTTTTCAGGGTCCTATTTTACTACAGTTAATATACATTAAGGTATATTCATGAGTGAAGCTTATCACTGTAGACTAGTAGAAGTTAGACAAAGTTAATGGACCATCTAGGCTAGTAGTTCATTACGTTAAATATACTCTTGCAAATATAAGGTTGCAGAGGTTCAAGACCTTGGCTAAAATCTCAAACCTTGGTTAAAAGGAGCAATAAATTAATATTCATGTTGAATGTATTTTGCGCTCTGTAGAGTTCAGAGATTTAAAGCATCTGAATCTCATTTCCACATTTCCTTATTTCCTGTAGTTGCATAATATTCTGTTGTTGGTGTTAGGATTTGTTCAGATTTTAAAAAGGCTTTGTACATTTAAATGTATGTCGTCCAGGTTACAGTACAGTATGTACTTTATATTATTGTATTGCCCTGCATTTAATTAGTCCATTCCATTGCATTCAATTATCTAGAACGAACAAGTTCACTTTAGGTGTCCTATTTCTCCACAGCTGGAATAAACAAAAGGAGAGCTTTTTGAGGTCAAACCTTACATTTTGTCTGTATACAACATCTCTCAGGAGATTCTAAGAAGAAGAGGAATGAGGCCAGTCCCCATCCCATAATGGATATGGTACATACTGTAAGGGCAAAGGGCATACGGTCTAATGGGAGACTAAAATGTCTACTCAGCGTCAAAATGATGTCCATGAACCTTAGATTATTGCATGACGCTTGCCTGGGTTTATTTCCAGTGCACTGGGATTTGGACAGCACAGGACACAATAGGAAGGTTTAACCTTTTATTCAGGAGGTGAGATAGAGTATGAAGCCCACTGACAAACTTAAAGCCTTGTTGAGAAAGTAATTGGGGCACAATATGTTTACCACATTCATTCATTTTAATTCATTCATTCGTCCTTAGTAACTGCTTTATCCTGGTTAGCATTGATCGATTAGCAAACAACTGATATGTTTATACTTACTCATTATAAGTCCAACCACTAAAACATTAGCTACGGTGTTAACTATATGTACATGATGTACTGTAGCATCTAAGGCTGACTGGTTCACCACAATTTAAATAACGCTTGGTTCGCTGTGGAAATTAGCAAAGCAAGCTAACTGTATTAGCAGGAGACACCAACTCTAACTGCTACTCTGGAAAGCGTCATATTTCTGTGTAATGCACATTAATGATGTATATACTATAGGATATGTTAAAGTTGAAACATTCTTATTAAAGTTTTCTGTGGCAAGAGGTAAATTGTGACGCTAACATTTTGAGTGGTGAACTGAGGGAAAGTCTGACTACACACATCACAATACTGTTTGGTGGAATCATTCCCACCAGTCTTTTAGATCTGTCACTTGAAGGTGACATTGTTAATTTGCAAAAAAAAAAAAATTATTAAAGAAAAAAACTAAATTGTTTGCCACTGTAGTCCAGCTAGGGACTGTGGAGCCCAATGGTGACCATTGTATTTATTCCCATTTTTACAATCGTGGTAGGACCTCTGGTCAACATTCACACACTCTAAGCAGCACTAATCTGCATGTCTTTGGAAGGAAACCGGAGAACCCGGAGAAGGAAACCCACCAAGCAAGGGGGAGAACATGCAAATTACTTGCACACAGGAATCGAACCCGGACCCTGGAGGTGCAAGCCAACAGTGCTAACCACTAAGCAACCGTGCCACAAGTTTCATGTTAGGCAAGTTTAAAAGTTTGTGTTAAGCCTCCCTAGTCTAAGTGTACTGTGGGGTGATTGACCCAGTTACCTTGTTCCTGAGATGTTTTCTCAGTTACTTTCAGTACTGGTATCAGACTCTCCACTTCTGCTCCTCCTCCTACAGTCTCTACTGACTCTTTGCCAACATGAGCTGCTGCTTCTCCATCCACATCTTCCTCCTCAGTCTTGACTTCAACCACACGTCCTCCAGCATCTACTAATCCCTGCTCATCTTTGCTCTGTTCCTCCTCAACTATTATTCTCACTTTTGAGTCATCTCCTACTAGAAAATGCTCTTGGTCTTGATCAGGTCGTGGTTCTCTTTGTTTAGCCAGCTCAAGCAGCCCTCCTTCCTGGATCTTTGACTCTATATCTGTCTCCACGTCTTTCTCCTGCCCATCTTCTATTTCTAATTCGGCAATTCGATTAGTGTCTTGGGTCTGCTTATGAGCTTTTACCAGCTCTGACTCAACCTGCTCATGCTTTTCCTCATCTAGTCCCGCTTGCTCTTCTCGCGCTGCTTCTGGTGTCGATTCAAAAGACAGAAATTGGGATGCATCCAGTTCAGTTTGTTTTTCATCCCTGGGTCTTGTGTCTTCTAATTCAAGCTCAAATGATTCTTTTGATTCTTGAGTTGGCTCCGCTCGGTCTTGAGGTGAATTTAGATCTGAATCCTTGACCTTCTGTACTGATTCTTCAGCTGACCTATTTAGTTGGTAAATTGACTCCACAGGTTTTTCATCTGGCTCCTTACCCATCTCTACACCATGTCTAACTTCCCCTTCATTTGGAAACTGCAGCAGTAGCATTTGTTCAGATGAGTTCAGTTTTGGGTCAGCTTGCTCCTGCTTTGCATTCTCTTCGCTGAGGGTTGTTGTTTCTTTATCTGCATGGTTATGCTCCACTGCAGGTAATCCATCTTCTGTGTCATCAGCTGTCGCTAGGGGCTTCTCTGCTATGTTCTCTTGTGGCCCTAATTCTTCCACAACCTGTTCAAAAACCGCTCGTGCTGCATCATCCTTTGAGATCTTCACAGCCTCCATAAATGCGGCTCTCACTGCGTCCATGACGTCACCCAGACTTGGTAGAGCCGATTCAGAACTGGGAGAGGGAACTGAAGGGGGCAAGAAAATAGAAGCATTTAATGTTATTTCAGGTGCATTGGCTTGTATCTATCTATATATATAGGGTCAGGGGTAGCTTAATGGTTAGGACTTTGAACTACAGTTCAGAAGATCCCAGGTTCAACACCCATTACTACCAAGTTGTTCATGTTGGTCACTTGAGCAAGGTGCTTAACCCTCAACTGCTCAGATAAAAATGAGTAAGGGCATCTGCCTAATTGAATTTACAAATTCAATAGTGAGGCACGGCGGTGTAGTAGTTTGCACCTCCAGGGTCTGGGTTCAATCCCCGATTCCGGTCTCTGTGTGCATGTAGTTTGAATGTTCTCCCCGTGCTTGGTGGGTTTCCTCCCACAGTCCTGCAGACATGCAGATTAGGCTGATTGGCGCTCCCAAATTGCCCATAGTGTGTGAGTGAGTGTATATGTGTGTGCCCTGCGATGGACTGGCACCCTGCCTTGTACCCTAAGTCGCCTGGGATTGGCTCCAGGCCCCCCGTGATCCTGAATACAGGATAAAACAGTATAGACAGTGAGTTCTTCTCCATTGGAAAGTCTTCAGGACAGAGGACTTTCTAATTCCCCGTCTTGAGTATATGCATATCTTTTGCCTTGTTAACACAAATGATTATCTACGACACTGATTCATTAACAGATCAACTCTCGGCAAATTATTCCCAACTTTTTACCATATATAAAAGTTGGGTATTTAAAAAAAAAACACTTCCTGACATGCTATTTTAGAACTAAAACTTCTTCACTCCTAAATTGATAATTGTCTATAACACCAAGCCCCGAAGTGCTTTTTTTTTTTCTTTTCTTATTCTTTTTCTAAAAACTGATTTCTGGTGATTCTACAACTTGAAACATTGACTCTAATATCAAAACCAGTATATGTGTCGGCACTCCAGCAATCATTTTGGCTAAATCATTTGTACATTTATTGCTGCAAATGTCTGGGGAACTCAGTACTGAACTCCGAGAGCCAGGTACAGGTGACTGAAATCGATAAAAACCTCTGCTGCTAGCACAATAAATACTCATTTGAGATGTAATAACATGTCCTATTTCAATCATTATTCTGAACAGAACAGTATCCCGGGATATTCATAAACTACTTTATTGGAAATGTATATTTTCCTTCATAGTGAACATACCTTGACCCTGGCATAGATGTAGCAGCAAGACGACGAACAAGCCTTTATAGAGACGGAGTTCCATTGTGGTAGACAGCAGACGTCTTCAAGTAGTTCTCCGACTTATGAGAAGTAAAAAAGAAAGTACTGTAGTTATGCTGTCTCCCGCCGTCGGTCACTCAAGTAAGGATCTTTTGGGGGTTTGTAGTGGAGATACGGTGGTGTGACTTGTTGGTCATTCACAGTTTGCATGAAGCGTTGCTCCAGTCTGAAAGAGTCACATACTACTGCAGAATGCCATACAGGTCCTAGGCCAGGCCACAGCGACATGTCACACTCCTGCTGCAAGACTTATTATAGCAATTATAAGCAAGCTGTGAGGTTGTCAGGGCAATATGCTTGGATCAAATGCCAGGAAAGAGAAAAACTGAATATATAAATTCTCCAGCACAGTTTCCCAGATCACCTAGAATCAACTGAATCATTCTAGAATGGGTTAATATTTTTATACAAGGACATTTTTCAAGGAAAGTTGAATTTGCTGCATATCTTCAGTTCAGCACTGATATGGAGAAAGCGTACGTGATAATCTATGTGTGTATTATACATTATATAGACATAACGAAAGAGATAATCTTGTGTACTGCTTCCACAGAGACACATGGAATGTACGCATTGAAGGAATACAACAGAAATTCCAGTTGGCTGTTTAACTTAATTTCTGATTATGTAGACTCTCTGGAAAAGTAAGCGATATTTTGTCTGTGATAACTCACGCACTAATGTTTTGAAATTTTTAAGGGGAAAGATTTTACCAAATGATAGATGTGTAGAGGCCTGAGAAAACCGTTAACTGCTCAAAATGTTGAAATCCCTTTTGCACGCACACAAGAACAACAAGAAAAAGTCACCCATGCACATATTTAGTTGGACTTCCTTTTAAAAGTGAAATAATTAAAATGTAGTTTTAATTATACCGTACTGTACATTCACCATGACACCATGGGGTTTCAAAAACCTCATTACAACATTTATTATCAGAGTTTTTGGCTGAGATCTTGTATTGATGACGGCAGAGACGACACACGCTGTAAAATCCTGTCCAAAGACTCCAAATATGGCGCGGTGACTTGGTCCACCGATATGGACTTGGATCCATATCGGTGCTGAGTCTAGACCTGACCAACCGAAGCAACCACAGGTCATAACACTTCCTCCATAGGCTTGTACAGTGGCCACTATGCATCACTTCATGTGCTTCCCTGCTTACCCTGATATAGGGTCATTCCGGACTCATCAGACCACTTGATCTTTGTCCGTTGCTCCAAAGTTCAATCTTTGTGGCTCCTTTTTTCCAATTCATTTGAATACACAGTGGTTTAGTTCCAATCCTCCAACATTGTGCATTCTTTCACTATTTCACTATTAAATATAGTTATGATTTCTACTGTCAATTTGTTCATGATGCGTCTTCACCAAGCGTTTAAGGGATCTCCAATCATGGTCATTCATGATTGTTTTTTTTTCCTGGCCACATTACTTCAGGGAAGTTGGCAGTTCAGCACTATGGTTCTTAGAAAAGTTTGAAATCATGTCTTGGAGAATTCTTAACTCGTTTCAGCAATTTCCTTGCCTGTTAGGCCAATAACTAATTAAATCCTTTCGAAACACAATCTTCTGACTGAGCTCTGATTGTTTTACAAAATGGGAAGCTACACACTTCATCAATTAGGATTAAAAGAACCGCGACCAACAGAAACATATTAATCACTGCAGTAATTACGTAATCAAAGAATTTGTTTGTTTGGTGATGTTTTTTTTTTTTGGTCTGCCCAGTGTACTCACTATTTTCGGGAAAAACTACAGTATGTCCTACCAAGTTGTAAACTTTACCAAGTTTAAAGTTTAGCATGGCAAAAGAGTTCCGACTGTCAGAACTATCATATTTAATATTTTATTTCTTCTATAGAAAACAGTACTCGGGAACTTATAGTTGAACCTCAAGACAAGCATTTTCCATTGCAGCAAAGTCTTGACAAGTTGTAGGTTTTTTTTTGAAAGAGGAAATAAAGAGTACCAAGCGAGAGAATATAAACCTTACAGCCGGCACCGCTGTCTAAACGACTATTACAGACAATGAATCTGACCGATCTGAATCAACAGCATTCGACAACACTAAATTATTTTCTGTGGAGGATCTCGAATTGTTATCAGATGACTCAGCAGTTAAGGTTCTAATGCTGGTGTAAGTTCTCCTCCTAGCCCTCTCATACGGACTTTACAGCCCTTAAACAACCACTTTAATAAATCCTCGGCTACACGCTTTAGCTGAACTCTGCCTCAGATGTAAATTGCCTTCAATAAAAGCATTTGCCAAATGAATAACTGCAAAATGCATTTTTAATATCTACCCTTGCAGTAGGGCTCGGTACATGACTAAAACACTGTGCACGCAGTTCCATTTGAACTACTCCTCTACGGGATTATATTTCGTTCCTCGCTTTACTGTTCTTCAGTTCACACTTTCTGTGTGGAGAATTTTCCTAGTCTCCCTCTGAGCTATGCTAATGTAGTCACATGTCGCTCACATTGCACTGAGTCGGGGCTGGAGAGAGGTGTTACCTCGTGACTGCTCAGGAGGTGCAGATCCAAATGAGCTCTACAAAGAACTGAACAAGAAGAAAAGTGCATTAAAGGTCTTTAAAGAGCTTGGCAAAATGATTGTTGTTGGAGTGCACAGGCTTTTGTGTGCTAATAATGTCAATGAAGGAGCCATACAGTATAATTCATAAACCAGGGTTGCCAGATTTCAACAGAATTTCCACAATATTTCATAAAAGACCTGAAAATATATATCAGTATATATATAATATCAGTCTTTGTCTAAGAAGTATGGTCATTGTTTTGCTCTATACAGTATATGCATTAGTGATATATATATGTAATTATATATGCATCCCATTCCATCCCATCCATTCCATCCTTGCAATATTTGCTATTATAGAATAAAATGATTAATCTTATATGAATTTCACACTAATGAGTACAATATGGCTGGATTTTATGCATGTCAAATACGTCAAGTCATTACAAAACCTGTTTAATTTGAAACCTAATCCTACTCTAATCTCAGTCGTTGCGGTGAATCTGGAAATCTGATGCAACACGGGCCATATACATTAAGTGATAACATGCCAGCGTTCTGGTGAAAGAAGCGCTTCAATTTAAAGGCACATCCTCTATATGTGGTCTCGAGAACCATCCGGAATCGAGGATTCCCATCTAAACCATGTCCTATTTTTAAAAAAAGTGTGCTAAAGATGAAGTCTGGAACGTCATTCCCGCGATTTCCTTGGATGTGTTTGTGCGTGTACATGCGTAGCTGTCTGTTTGATGTACTCAAGGAGGTATCTAGGACATCTTTTTGGGTCACAAACATCAAAAGTCCATTGAGTTTCCTTCGTCTCGTATGTAAATCCAACGAGAAACAACAGTGGCAACACCTGAGACGATCTATTCGGCACAAATATTCATGTTTAAGTTATTCACGGCAAAAAGTTATCAAAGAGATGAGAGTGCAGATATATATATATTATATAGTTTTTTGTTTTTATGATCTCTGATGAGCGTGTGTGTAACAAATTTGTTTAATGTTTTTATATGTGCTGGCTTAAACAGTTATTAACATGATAAGAATACTTTCATAATTATTTTGTAATTGAAAGTTGAAAGACTGTAGACATTAGAGTGGAATATTGTGGAATATTGAGTGGAATATTGTGTTGGTACAGCGGGTAGCAATTGCGGAAAAAATGGTCCCGTCCTTTGTGTTAAGTTGGTTTGCGGTAAAAAGCCTTTAGGTTGAAGACGGCTGATATAACCAGCGCACGTTCACGAAACCAGCTTGCAAGGAATGGGATATGACTTTGAAGCAGTCGTGTGAACTCAAGAAGATACCATTTTGACCATAGAGTGGGAGAAGAAGTGGGAGGGAGTAGCATTAATCCAAATTTGGAGCAAAGTGCATCGAAAATAGCACTTTTGAATGCCACATCCCCCGCTGAGCCTCTCTAACAATGCCAGCACAGGCGCAAATTGAACTCTGACTGCTAAAATAGGACGAATGTGAGAAAAATAAATGGGGGGGGGGGGGGGGG